>KZ108075.1:365841-493310 GCA_002116305.1 Penicillium italicum | reverse complement strand
GCTAAAAGATACTTCTACTAAGTCTATAGTATAACTTCTTAAGCGGATCTAAAGGTAGGACCACTTTTTAAAGGAGAAACGCTAAGAGATAGATAAAGCTAGGAGTAATAGACGCTTAGGCGGTACACTATAAGTAGTAACTATCGAAGATAGGCTACTAAGATATAGCGGAAGAGTCTATATACTAAGAGACCCTATAGTAACGTATAAAATCATACGAACTTACTATAGTAATCCCTAAGTAGGATACTATAGGAAGAAACGAACCCTTAAGAGGATTCGTAGTAAGTATCTCTAGTATAATATAAACTAAGAGATCACTAAGTATATAGAAGAATATAATATCTATTAGAGGAATATAGTATATAGATATAAACTATATAGACTATTAGAACTATTACTAGTACTAAAAAGGCCGCTATAATAGATAAGCATAGACTTTATTACTAGCTTACTACCCTTAAAGTAGAAGGGTAGGGTATATAACGCGATCTTAGTAGTAGTAGACCTATTCAAGTACTTAATCTATATCCCTTATAAAAAAGATATTACTATAGAAGGACTAGTAGCTATAATATATATAAAGATTATACTACTACTAGGAATACTAGAAAACCTAGTTAGTAACTAAGGAAGCCTCTTTATTAGCGCTTTCTAATCTAGCTTCTATTACTACCTATTAGTTCGAAGGCGATTATCTACTATATACTACCTATAGATAGATAGCTAGACTAAGAGATAGAATCAGTCGATCGAGTACTATCTAAGGAACTATATAAGCTAGCACTAAGATGATTAGATAAGATAGATCCCCCTTACGTAGTTTATATATAATACTATAACGTACTCAGCCTTAGGGATAATACTAAGCGAGGCTTTAATAGGAATAAGGCTAGAACTACGCTCTAGCGTCGAAGATAACGATAAGGAGGTCTACTAAGATATAAAAGCTAGAACGACTAAGCTAGTAAAAATAAGAGAAGAGCTCTCAAAGAAGCTATAAAGGACGAAAGAAACCATAAAAAGAGCCGTAGATAAGAATAGGATAGAGAAATCTTTCTATATAACTAATTAGGTATTACTTCGAAATACCTATATAGACTTAGGGTACCTATTTAAGAAGCTAGAAAACTACTACGAAGGACCCTTCTAAATCATAAGAAAGATCGGCTAGTAAGCGTATTAACTATTACTAATACTACTATACTAACATATTTATACCACGTAATATATTTCGATACTAGAACCCTATAAGGGAAACCCAATTCGAAGTAAGCGTCTAGATCCCCTCAAAGTTAAAAGGAAGCTTAAGTTTAAGATAAATAAGATCCTAAAGATAAGAAAGAGAGGTAGAGGCCTATAATACCTAGTCCGCTAGTAGGGCTATAGAGATAGCGAAAATACCTAGGAACCAAAGAGTGTACTTAAAGAAACGATAGTATTAGATATATTCGAAAAAGAGAACTTAATAGATATATAACCACCTATAAAGAAGGCTCGGAAGAACCCTTAGTAGATAGCCTAGTACTATTCGAAAAGGGGGTAAAACGCCCTACTAACTCTATAAAAACCCTAAACCTATCCTTTACTAATTAAGGAAGACGAATATATAAGAGCGTAGGTATACTTATAGAGAACCTCGCTATTATTAGCCTACGACGTATCTATTAAGTTAGGAAGATTACGTTATATAAATATACTCTACGACGCCTTAAATAGTAAAATAGACGCTATCCCTAGGTTTAGTAAGGAGCTTAAATCCTTAAATAGACTAATAAAGGATAGATAGCCTTAGAAAAGGTAATAGGAATATAGGGGTAAAACTTATCTCAAATAACCTCCTAGAGGGTCATAAAGACTACGAAGTTAATAAAGACCTATATATAGAGACTATATAATATAGGAGGAAGAAAGAAACCACCTAGCGCAAAGATACCGAAGAGAAATCGGAACCTAACCAAAATAACCCCCTAAAGACTAAGTACGCACTATAATAACCTAGCTAGAACCCCTTAAACCTATAATATTAGCGCTATTATTAGCGGTAGCGGTAGAGAAGGAGGTAGTAGTAGTAGCGGCGGCGGTAGTAGAGGAAGGGCGCGAGATATAGTCGTAGGAATAAGACTAGTATTAATACGTTATCCGAGAACGTTCTGAGTACTCCTAAAAGCCCTTAAAGTAGTCATATAAGCGGTAGGGGTCATAGCAAAAATAATAGCGTTAGCTTCGTTATCTAACTAAGGATTGACCTATAAATAGTTAGAAACCGAAGGGAGGCCTCGAAGAAAGCCTTAAAACCTTACTATTATATAAGTCTAATACTACTAATAACAATACTAACACTTAAGACTAGCTATAGAGCTTTAATAAACGCTATTAGGGATACTACTAACGGAATTAATACACTATATATACCATACCTTAGTAGGGGTAATAGGTATAGCTACCATAACCTAGTTAGTAATACCTCTATTAAAAGACATAACGAGAAAGGGATTATAAGGGTATACCCCTAAGAGAAGAGGGATACGCTACCTTTAAAAACCTTTAGAAAGACCTCGAAAACCTTCGTATAAGATAAAGAAGACCTAGTTAAAGCGTTAAAGGACTCGAAAAAGCTACTACACAAAGCGAGAAGCAAGATACCGGCAAGAGACTAAGGAGCATACCGAGGGCGACATATATTAAAGAAGGGAGGTAATATCACGATATCTTACTAGAAGGATCGCAGGACCCAGTATATAGAACTATACCACCGAGAGACCAGAGGTAGAGAGTTATATGACCTCGCTTACCCGCGCACAACTATACTAGTAGAACTCGGAGCAATGTTAGAAGGCTCAGAGTTCAGTTTGAATACATGCAGTACTAGTATCAATGCTTCGCAGTAGTATTTGTATTATATAATACTCCTTTCACTCTGATCCATTAAATGAAGACCCATCCATAGGAGGGTCTTCACATTAAAGTTATTATACTAGTCTATATTAACCTTATAGTAGTAACCTAATACTAGTTAATAAGTAGTAAAAAAAAGGGTTCTTAGTAGTATCTTATTAGTATAATTATTTATATCTTTATATAGCTTATATAGGACTTAATTACTATATTCCTTTACTATCTTACGTATATTAGTAAGGTAAACCTATTCTAATATTAGCGTAGTTAAAAAAACTAATAAACTAGTAGTAACTTATAGTACTATCTACCTTATAAGGGATCTTAGGCTTTACTAATACTATATAGGAAGTATTCTTATCGTATTTATTATAAATTATAATATAGAACTCTATTTAAAGTTAGAATACTAATAAAAAAGTAGTAGAAGTATACTACTTACTAATAGTATTACACTTATCCTATAAACTTAGGTAACTATTAGAACTTACTAATTTAATATTTATATACTTATCTATATAGTACTTACGGAGGTTATTAGTAGAGGTAGTAGGAGTCTATTAGTATTAGTTTTTTACTAATATTTTATTAAAGAGATAAAAGAAATATTAAAGAAACTTACCTCCTTTAGGTAGTTATTATAACGGTAAAAGCGTTTACCTAGGAATAAATTAATTTTACCCTACGCCTATTTTTCTCTTAGTTCCTATTTATTTTACTAGTAGATAACTAGTATACTTACGTTAGGCTCGTTTAGTTCGGGGAGATCGAGGTCTACTTTCGATTTCTAGGCGTAGTACTATTAGTATATAGTCTATATATAAATAATTATTAGTTCTATCTTAAATTTCGCTTATTTTTATCTCTTCTAGGCCCTTTTTATCTTATTTTTATAGGGTAATGCTTATATATACGGAATACTTTACTATAACGCGGGTAAGTTATAAAGTGGTGGTTATATAAGTAAAAAAGTAGTATGATACTGGTAAGTGGAGAAGTGAAAGTTATAGTAAGGTTGTAAGGTAATGAAAAATGTAAGGCTCACACGAAGTCTTGGCGGATGCCTAAGGCATCGCAACAAAGTGAGAGGTCAAGCGGGTCCTACTGGTGTGTAGTCACGTGGACCTGGTACTTTTGGAAGTATGCCTCAGGCCACAACACGTGATACGCCATCGCTTAACGCGAAGTGGGAACACTGGCGGGATCCAATTTTTGCTCTGGCCTCAACACGCACATTGTGAATCTTCCCCTCGTTATCGGGTATTCGCGTGGCAGTCTAATCGCATTCTTCCCAGCTGCCCGTGTGTGTCGCTGGCTACACCCAACTTTTTTTTTTCCAATTTCCAATTTCTTATCAGTCACCTTTGATCCTTTCCCAAGGGGCATCCACCCATCATGCCGCCCCCTCCGCATATTAAGCCTGAGAATGTCCTCAAGGTAAGCATCGCCGTCGCTGTCGTCGCGAAAACACAAAAGACATCGGTTGCTAATGACTCTATTTCCAACAGAGGGCCCAGGAACTTATCGCCGTCGGCCAGTCTGCCGCCGCCTTGACTGTCCTCCACGAACATGTCACCTCCAAGCGCACCCGTAGCAGCCCCATCGCCTCCCTCGAGCCGGTGATGCTCCTGTTCGTTGAGCTGTCTGTCGACCTTCGCAAGGGCAAGGCCGCCAAGGATGGTCTTTACCAGTACAAGAACATCGCCCAAAACACCAACGTCGGCACTATCGAGGTTCGTGTTGATCGCCGTTGGAAAAAAAAAAATTTTTGTGACTTGTCACTAATCTAGGATTTCTTCTATCACTGCAGATTGTTCTCAAGAAGTTCATCGAGCTCGCCGAGCAAAAGGTGACCGAGGCTCAGGCCAAGGCCGACGAGATCCAGTCGACACTCGAGTCCGCCGCTCCTTCCTCCAACGTTGAGGATTTGGAAGCCATCGAGACCCCCGAGACCATCCTCCTTGCTACTGTCTCCGGTGAGCAGTCCCGCGACCGTACCGACCGCGCCGTCGTCACCCCTTGGCTCAAGTTCCTGTGGGAGACTTACCGCACCGTTCTCGAGATCCTGAAGAACAATGCCCGTCTCGAGATCATGTACCAGTCGACTGCCCTTCAGGCCTTCAAGTTCTGCCAGAAGTACGCCCGCAAGACCGAGTTCCGCCGCCTGTGTGAGCTCCTGCGCAACCACGTCCAAAATGCCGCCAAGTACTCTTCGCAGATGCACGCCATCAACCTGAGCGACGCCGATACCCTGCAGCGCCACCTCGACACCCGTTTCCAGCAGTTGAACGTTGCCGTTGAGTTGGAGCTGTGGCAGGAGGCTTTCCGCAGCATTGAGGATATCCACACCCTGTTGAACCTCAGCAAGCGCCCCGCCAAGAACATTATGATGGCCAACTACTACGAGAAGCTCGCCCGCATTTTCCTTGTTAGCGAGAACTACCTCTTCCACGCCGCCGCTTACAACCGCTACTACAACCTTCTCCGTCTCTCTTCCGTGGCCCTGGCTAGCGGCCAGAGCTCCAAGAAGGAGAACCCATCGGTTACCGAGCTCGAGATGACCAAGGCCGCGTCCTTCGTCCTTCTCTCCGCTCTGTCCATCCCCGTCATTAGCACTTCCCGCTCCCGCGGCGCCCTGGTCGATGTGGATGAGGCTCGCAAGAACAAGAACACCCGTCTCACTAACCTTCTCGGCATGGCCACCTCGCCCACCCGTAGCGTGCTCTTCCGCGATGCTTTGAACAAGGGTCTCCTCCGCCGTGTCCGCCCTGAAATCCGCGAGCTATACAACATCCTCGAGGTTGACTTCCACCCTCTGTCCATCTGCAAGAAGATTACCCCCATCCTCAAGCAGATTGGTGACGACCCCGAGATGGAGAAGTACGTTGTGCCTTTGCAGCAGGTTATTCTCACCCGTCTGTTCCAGCAGCTGTCCCAGGTTTACGAGTCCGTTGAGCTCAAGTTCGTCTACGAGCTTGCTCAGTTCCCCGCTCCCTTCCAGATCACTCCCGCCATGATTGAGAAGTTCATCATGAACGGTTGCAAGAAGGGTGATCTCGCTATTCGCGTTGATCACATCTCCGGCGTTCTGACTTTCGACTCCGATGTCTTCTCTTCCTCCAAGGCTACCCACGCCGGCAGCGGCGCTGGCTCCGCTGAGAGTGAGGTTGGCTCCGTCCAGCGCCTGCAACACACCCCCGCCGAGATCGCTCGCTTCCAGGTCACCCGTCTCGCCAAGACTCTCCACGTCACCTGCATGTACGTCGACCCCACTTACAGCCAGGCTCGTCTCCAGGCCAAGCAGACTGCCCAGGCCCGCGCCATTGCTGGTGCCACCCAGGAGCACGAGGAGACCCTCGCCCGTCGCGTTCTTATCGACAAGAAGAAGGAAGCCGCCACCGATGCTTTGCAGCGCAAGCAGCGCGAGGAGGAGACTCGCAAGCGTGTCCGTGCCCAGCAACTCCAGGATGCCGAGAAGCAGCGTCTGGCCGATGAGCAGCGTGACCGTGAGCTCAAGCGTATTAAGGATGAGCAGGACCGTATTCGCCAGGAGGAGCTCAAGAAGCAGCTCGAGGAGCTTAAGACTGGTATTAAGGGTATTGACGTCAGCGAGATCGACCTTGACGAGCTTGATGCCAACCGCCTGCGTGCCATGAAGCTGGCTCAGCTTGAGAAGGAGAAGAACGAGCTGAACGACCGTATCCGCACCACTGCTAAGCGTATCGACCACTTGGAGCGTGCCTTCCGTCGCGAGGAATTGAAGCACATTTCCGCCGATTTCGATGCCCAAAAGAAGCTCGACAAGGAGCTTTATGAGAAGCAGGTCGCCGAGGAAGAGCGCGAGTCCAAGCAGAAGCACGTCGAGGCTGTTGCCCTGAAGCACCGTCTGGGTCGTCTCGTTCCCCAGTTCAGCAACTTCCGCAGAGAGGTTTCCGAGAAGCGCCACGAGGAGTTCGAGAAGCGTCGCAAGGCCGCCGAGCGCGAGTTCGAGGCTAAGAAGAAGCAGCGTGTTAAGGAGGTCCAGGAGCGCCGCCGCCGCGAGAAGCAGGAGCGCGAGGAAGAGGAGGCTCGTCGCCAAGAGGAGCAGGAGCGTGCCGAGCGTGAGGAGCAGGAACGCGTCGCCCGCGAGGAGGAGCGCCGTCGTATCTTGATTGAGGAGAAGGCCAAGCGCGATGAGGAGCGATCGTCAGTATTCCCTTCCTTGAGTTGCACATCAAACCTTAATACTAACTTGACATACAGTAAAATGGACGAGATCGCCATCAAGCAGCAACAGAGAGAGGCCGAAGCCGAAGCCCGCCGTGCAGCTCGCAAGGGTGGATTCGAAGAGCCAGTCGAACGAACCGCGCCCCGTCTCAATATCGCCCCACGCACCACTGGAGCCCCCTCCACCTGGAGAGAACGTCAAGCCGCCAAGGAAGCTGGGGGTGTCCCCGCCGAGCCCACTCGTGAGCCCGTTCGCGCCCCCGTCCGTGCCCCCGTCCGCGACGAGCCCGCCCCTCTCCGCAAGGGTGGATACGTTCCTCCTCACCTGCGCTCCGGTGCCTCCGCCAGTGCTGGATCCGCCCCCCCTCCCCCTGCTCCCCGCGAGGCTCTGCCCCGTGAGGCCCCCACCGAGCGCTGGGCGCCCCGTCAACCCCGTGAATCCTCTTCTCAGTCTCCTGCTCCCGCTTCGGAATCCAAGCCCGCCGCCGGTGGCAAGTGGGTCCCTAAGTGGAAGCAGCAGCAGTAAACGACCGAGCTACGACTTTCCAGTTAAAAAGTGTATCCAAGCTCTTTTCTTTTTGGCGCTATTCTCATGACCCTTCTGCATATTTCGTGTATCATTCACCCATGTTCACCCCATGACTTGTTAATGGGGGCCCCAGTTCTGTCTTTCAGCTCGCTCGGAATATGATATAATCTTTTCCTAGATTTTTTGGAATAATTTGGCGGGTTTGTAGATGTTTCAGTCTCTTGCAACAATGGCTGAGTTAAGCCAATCCTAACATTCAACGACAACTGGCCCCGCACAGGTACAGGTTGCATACAAGCATGCATGTCGAAGCGGGTACCGTTTTAATAAGCTTCAAGCTCATATAAGAGAAACCATGAGCCTAATTATCGAATTGGAATAGATGGTATCACGATTTCAAGCTTATAAGTTTGTAACCTGGGAAGCTCTCTATGAACAACTAGGACGAAAACATAATGAAAGATGGCCTAGAAACCATCAAGATGGATATCTGACAAAAGAATGGAAATGAAAAAAAAATAAAAGAAAGTAGATTAGGATCCTGACCCGAGGAAACAGAAACAGAATCGCAAAAATGATCAAGTCATGAACATCAACATCAATTATGCAGCCGCCACTTCAGGATTAGCTCCAAACAGCTTCTCCCGCCATTCCCCACAGACAGCTTCAAATCCACTGACTACATCTCCGCAGACCTTGCCAGCCTCTCGGTCTTTGAGCCGACGGTCCCACTCACCGCGCTCGATCCACCGCGAACCCTCTTCGCGGCTCTCTTCTTCCCGCCGGATATCAGCGACTAGTTCGCGCGCCGAGCGCAACCGACGGGAAGCCGTTGAAGTCAATTGTCTCGATTCGTAAAGTGAATCGCTTAACCCGCGAAGTGTGTGTGTGATATCTGCTGTTTGCGAGATGAGGGCTTGGAGAGAGGCCAGGGGGTTTTGTGCGGAGGGCTGGAGGGTTGTTGATTGGGAGTCTTGGTGTTCGGGGAACGGGTATGGGAGATTTGGCAATAAACCTTCGTCGATGAGGGGCAAGAGAGAGTCGATGGCGTCTTCTGAAAGGAGGGGGAAGGGAGAGAAGAGGAGTGGGTGGACGAGGGATTGGAGGGCACGTGTTTGGTGGGTGAGGTGTGATGTGATTGAGGAATGAGCGGTGATAAGTCTGCGATTAGAGATTAGCTATCGGGGTGGAATTTTGTTTTGTTTGGAGAACTTGAACTTACCTCATGGCACTGTTTTCAATCCCACTCTGTCCACCAAGATCTTTCAATGACTCGACCGTCCGCTGAATGACGCGATCGTTTTCACTTCCATTATTCTCTATACCCCGTCGAACGAGACTCTCAATCTCAGCCAGTTGGCTCTCCAAGGCCGGGGAGATATCTGCCTCCTCTAGATCAGAGTCAGGCCCATAATCCGAGCCATCATATTGCGACTCCTGCCAGCGGTGCTGCCGCATTTGATTTGCACGGTTTTTGTTCTTTGACGGATGGAACAAATCTCTTTCTGGTGAGAGGGAAGGTGACCGGGAGCGCACGCTGTGCGCTGATTGCATATACATATCTTCTCCATCACTGTGACCCATCCGCTGTGACCCTGCGCGACTAGCTTCCTGGCCTGACGCGTATCCATATCCATCTTCCTCTTCTCCCCATGCATCGGCCAGCTCATCGGCCAGGTTTCCCAGTCCTCCACCGCCCGCCTCAGCGACGCCAGAGAAATCTCCGGACTCTCGGTGGGATCCACTCATGGCGTTTGAGTTATGGCGGGACGCGATAGGGGACGGCGGAGCAGAAATTTGAGGTGTCCGCGGCGATCGGGGGCTTTCAAATACAAAATTATTCCCAGTTGTCCCGGGAGAAATGGGTGAGTCGTCTGAGGCCGATGGGTAGCGGTGTGAGAGTTTCAGGGGAGACGGTGGGAGAGGCATTGGATCGTTTGGAGGTATCACACGGGACCTCCTGTATTGGTGGAAGCTTTTTTTTAAAAAAAAACCGAAGAGCTGAGTTAGGGCAATATAGCCAGAAAGAGGAACAAGCAGTTGTAATCCAGCTGTAGGCAAGGAATAGTTGTTGGTTAGGACGCCCAGTTGGATGTTCCGATAGCTCCGGATCTCAGTATCGTAGTATAGCGCGGTAGCAAAGGAACAGAGACCAAGCTAAGATCAATTGGTATAAAGCACACGTGAAACGACCGACTTCTCAACTAAGGAATGACTGCATCACCAGGATGCAGGAGGGGTACAATATCAACAACTCATCTTCAACCTTCACCGCCAACTTCTATTCATCACCGCCCGGCATAAAAAGAATAGAATCAAACCCCACATTAGCATTCTCACGTTGACGATATCAAGATGAGTTCTATTGAACGCATGTCCCCATTGGACCTGCTAGATCTTAACCTGACCAACCTTGACCCCCTCACTGAGAACTATGATCTCGGCTTCTACTTGAACTACCTGAACAAATGGCCCTCTTTGTTCAGCACCGTCAAGGACCATGAGGCGGGCATTGTAGGTTATAGTATGTTCAATCCTAGCCCTAACTTTGCACATCCTTCTCAAACCATGGAACATAACTGACCTGTTCTTTTGAGTTATGGGCAAGCTCGAAGAGCAACATCCTGCAATGCGCCACTCCGAGCACTACACTCCATGGCACGGACACATCACCGTCCTGACCGTCGCCCCAGCCTGGCGCCGTCTCGGATTCGCCCGCAGATTGACTGAGCAGCTCGAGCGGGGATCCGACAGCAACGACGCCTGGTTTGTGGATCTCTACGTCCGCGCCGGCAATAAAGTCGCATATGACATGTACAAAGGAATGGGGTAAGTGAAGCTTACAGTTGCGCAGAGTACCGGATTGGTTGCTGATATGTGTATTTACAGATACTCGGTCTTCCGGCGGGTGGTTAATTATTATAGCGATGATCCATCGGGGATGTCGGACACTGGCGAAGATGCGTTCGATATGCGCAAGCCGTGCAGTCGAGATAAGAAGCTTGAGCATGTGCGAGAAAACGGTGAGAATTTCCCTGTCGGGCCGGAGGATGTGATGTAAACCATCCTTCTTTTTGTGTTTATTGAAGCAGCTATGGATGGCAGTCTTTCTTGTCTCTCTTGCCTTTTTTCTTTTGAGGGTTCTCATGGCATGGAGGGCTTATGCAGGACTGGGGTTTTTATGAATATCTTCTTGTACAGAATCAGAAACATGATTATTTTTGTTTTGTTTCCATTTTCCGTCGAAGAAGAATCTCAAGTGCGCCGTGTCTCCCACTGACTGGATATGAACAAAATGGGTTGCCAGAAGGTAATTCAGTATAAACATTGTAAACTAAATTATGAAGCTAATAGAATATATCGTCGTTCCAGCATGTTTATACCAAGAAATAACTGGAACAAGGCTGAAAGGGTATATTTGGTAAGACATTTGAGCAGTCATCGGCCGAGACTCAGGCCTTGACACGGAACTTAAAACCCGAGCGCAGGAATCTGACACTGGTCATAAGAACCGCCGAGGTAGTGAGACAGCAAGCGGTGAAAAGCTGAACCCCAAGGAATTGGTTTGTATCGGCCAAGATTGCACCACCGATGGGGGTACCGATCAATAGGGCTATAGAAACGATAGCAAAGAACATGCCCAAGCGTGTACCCAGGTTTCGCACGTCCGGAGTTATGCTCGCCATGACCACAGGTGGCAGAGACACAAACCCACCCGAGAAGAAGCCGTAGAAGACAGCAAGGATGATGATGCCAGGCACGGTGTGAACACTAATCCAGACAAAGGCGAGGATAGCAGTGATGGTCACGGCGGGCGTGAGCATATTCAAAGGGCCAACGTGGTCAGCGACGAAGTTGGGCGCAATACGGCCGAAGGTCGAGGCGGCGTTTAGCATGGAGAGTAGGTAGAACCCCAGGTTGGAATCTACAATGCCTGTCTCTATTGCGTATGACTGCACATAGAAAAGGAAGTTGTAGAAACCCAAGAAGCCCATGAACATGGCAATGGCGAAGATAGTAAAGGCTGGTTCCTTTAGGGCAGACAATTGGAAGAGCTTGCGCTTCTCCTTTGGCTGGACGCGCAAGCGCATGACGCTAATAGAAATGCATATTGTGCCAAAGCAGACGAACCCAAGTGCGCGCGTGGCCCAGGCAACACCGACCTTCTTCTGCAACTGATCGAACATGATTGGGTAGATCACGCCACCGATACTGCTGCCACTGGCAGCTATACCGTTGGCGAGACCTCTCTTACGACGGAAGTACTGTGGCAGGATGGCAACGGAGGGAACGAAGAGGCAGCCTGCTGCAAGCCCGACGCAAATGCCCTGGGAAAGAATCAGTTGCCAGTATTTCGTAGCAAGACTGGTCATCATCAAGCCAAAGGGCAGCAGGAATGCAGCGAAGATGATGAGGGATCGAAAGTAGCCAGCGTCAAACAGGGGACCTGTAATGACTCCAACCATCATCAAAAGGAAAGACTGCAGTGATCCAATCCAGGCAATGGTCGAGGATGAAGTACCGACGAGCAACTCTCGCTCGTAGTAGGTTTGATATGCACCCCATGTATTGATGATGCCCCTATTTCCAGTCATTAGCAATAGGCTATTTGTACTGAAGAACATGTTCTAACCATGAATTAAAGAATAGAAAGAATGAGCCCAAAACTTGGAGCCATGTTTGTAGACCCGTATCAAATGTCAACTCGGGCTCTTTCTCCGGAGAATGTGATATATTGGAATCGACATTTTCCTCGCCAGTGGTTGAAAGATCAGCGAGGACTTTTTGCTCTATATCCAAGTTAGTTGACCCCATGTTGTTTCATGTATTGGTCAAATAGATGCCTCTCACGGGAGTGAGCGTGCACAGTATAGGAAGCGATGCAGTCAAAAAGGCCCAGCCGTGCAATATAAATTAAGATAGAAACAATCCTTGGACACTAAAACATTATTCAGTTGCTTATAAACCCCAAACGAAGCGGGGCTTACCTGGCCGAGGTCCGCCATTCCGCCATTCGAAAACTGCCTACGTAGTAAAAGCGTTGATGTGACATTTAGTCAGGCCTTTTTTAGAATAGGATATAGAGTTAGTATACCTTAGTACACTTTGACCTGAGTGTCTCATATCCATACCTAACTTGATCGAAATGACACACTTCATCCTCATTTTTATCAACCCTTTGTATAGATAACATTGCTTGTTTAACGATGAATTGGTTGCCCAGGCGCTGAAACCGGTCTAGTCAGTAGTGAGATCCATGAAAAGCCAAGTCAGAAGCAGTATTGAGAATAGCGGAATCTGGTTTTTACCATGAATATCCATGAAGTGAAAGGATAATCTTAGTACAGACATCAGTGGGATCCATGGATATGCCTGTGCGGAGTCATATAGGACATGGAAGCGTGCATAAATGACTTGTACTCCAAATATCTTGTCAACTCAATGCATCTGTATCGAATTCGGGACTTGAATTGGATGCTTGAAAAGACACAAGACACCTGGATAAATATGAAGCATGTCAAATGTCTGAAGGCCATTGGAATCTCGACAATTCTCACGTGGTTTATATGCGCTATAATTGCTTCTTCTACAAACTCGAAGCGTGTACGGAGTATATGCAAGATAAAACAGTTCAAATTATTTTTGGATATGTTTTTTCCGTTCTAGATTCATGTACAAAGCCTCATTGGTGTCCATGTTTCATCAAGGACATCCAAGTCTCTTTTTTTCGACGGGTTCTTCGAATCCCAGAACTCCAAACGCTATGCTGAAACCCAAAGAAAAGCAAAAGATGGAAAATAGCCTCCGTGTAGAACGGTTGATGCTGTTTTGACCACTACAACAGCTCCTCGCATGTCCAATCCTCATACCTAAAGTCGAGCGTTGTTAGATCTGGCCCGCCAATCATTTTCGACGGGATCTTGCTTACCATCCATCGGGCAGGTATCGGCGAATGATCAGGGGAATCTTCTTCTGGTTCAATTCCTTCATGGCGATCTGCAGGGGATCGGTTTCACCCTCGAGGTCGACAAGAACGGGGGCGTTCATACTATGTCAAATGTGAGCAAACCCCGCCCAAGGATTACATGCGCAATTGTTCGTATGAAGAGCAACATACCTGATCTGCAGGGCACGGGTACCGAGAACACGCGCGCGCTCGTACTTGGTCAAGTACGGGGTGGTGGTGCGCTGGTCATTGGGTACTTTCTTCTCGCGCGACTGCTCCATCACTTTTCCTGCGTATCCGGCATTGGGATCGCCCGAAACAACAACGTTGTCGCCGTTGGTGGTGGGGTAATCTTCGCCCTCAATCCCGTCTTCGCCCTCGAGGCCTTCTTGTTCCTCCGGCTCCTCATCAAACACATCCTCGCCGGGCTCGTAGTCGAAGCTGCGCACACCACATTGTTAGAAAATGGGTTTATAAAAGTATGTGCGAACACATTGTGAAGCTGCCTGGAGGCAAGATGGAACCAAAGTTCCTTTGCGCCTGGTCCCCGGGCAATCTGGTGAAGGGAGGTAGCTTACGTCTCTTCGACGTCGTCGTCGTGGCCGTAGTCAGACATTATGACAGTTAAACCTGTAAAGGAGCGAAGTATTTGTAGGCCGAAGCGAGCGATGAAAGACCCAGAGGTATGAGAGACAAGTCGGGGGCTCGAGGTGGGATTTGATGCTAAAAATCCTGGGAGCGGAAAAACTTCCTCTGTGTTGACCGTCACCGCCTTTCTGGCAAAAATAAAATTATTAGTTCGACATTCACGTCCAACCTTCCTTTTGCTGTGAGATACGTTCTCTTTGTCAATCGTCCTTTTTAGGGCTTCTCATGATGGCCATGAAACGAAAGGCCTCATCAGAGGGGTTCACAACCCCCAAACGACACCAGAAGCAGACTGTCCTGGACAATTCCGGTAAGTTTACGTCCATAGATAACATCCGATAAAGTGATCCAATTGCTGACGATTCTACAGACATGATCTATGAGGAGACTCACTCCGATGATGAGTACTCTGCGCCTGGTACTCCAAGCTTAATGAGCGAAGACATGGACGGCTCTCCGGCAACCCCATTCTCGGCCACCTCTTCCCGCCGTGACCGATTCCCATCCGAATGCAAAACCCTACGTTGCCCATTCGAAGGGTGCGACAAGGCCTTCAATCGTCCGGCTCGACTCCAGGAGCATATTCGGTCACACAACAACGAAAGAATCTTCAAGTGTGAGGCTGAAGGCTGCGACAAGACATTCTTACGCACTTCTCATCTTCAACATCATGTCAAGAGTGCCCATACAAGTGTTCGAGACTACGTTTGCGACTACCCGGGTTGTATGAAAAGCTTTGTGAACGGGTCACGCCTTCGCCGACATGCCGCTACACACGATGGACATGAAACCTACCGCTGTACCGAGTACCCACCCTGCTTCGAGACATTCCGGAAGCACTCGACGCTACAGAAGCATATTATGACTGTTCACTTGCACCAGAAGCCATTTCCATGTACTTACGTGGACCCAGTCACTAAGGAGAAATGCAAGATGGCCTTTGACAAGGCTGGTAATCTACGGACCCACCAGAGCAGGGTCCATTCCGAGAAGCGCTTCACCTGCGCAGAATGTGCCGAAAAGATGGGAGCCCAATCATCAGAAATGGCCGACGATAGTAACAGACAGGATGTAACATTCCCCACGTATGCCAGTCTACAAAACCACATTCAAATTGTTCACCCTCCCTCATGCCCTGAGTGCTCGTTGGTTTGTTCAACGGCACGGGGACTGCGAAACCACCTCGAGATAGCCCATGGCAATGTCACTCTCGAAGAACGAAAGATCTTCCCCTGCCTCGTCCCCGGATGCGGGCGCAGCTTCACCAAGCAAGGCAACCTGACCGTCCACGTTCGCACAGTACACCAAGGCGAAAAACGGTTTGTCTGCGGCGAAACAGATTTCTCAAAGTCCACCAAGCTGGATGGATGGGACGGCGTCGGTTGCGGCAAGCGCTACGGCAACAAGCTGACCCTCGAAGACCACATCTGCGTCGCACACCTGGGTCTCCCGAACGCCAGGCAACGGCGCAAAGCAAAGGAGAGCAAAACGGTGACGCAGAATACCGTTTCCACTCTTTCCGCTCTCACAGGTCAAGGCTACGCCGAGGAAACAGGACGACAGATTGCATGCTTTTACCCCGAGACGTGCCCACATCGTTTCCATCGCAACTACGATTTGTGGGTACACATGACCACCAAACACAGCTGCACCGAAGACGAGGTCCAAAATCTCTTCATGCAGCGCGCATTGCTTACCGACGAATCCAGCCCCGGAGTCAACTCACTGGGTATCTATGGTCTTGGATATGATCAGGATGGTCCGTCGTACTACCAACAATCCTACGCGGGAGGAGACCATTCCTCGGATATTGCTTTCGGCTCACAGTCCAATGATTCGTTCTATCTCCCTAGTCAACCGGGCTTGGATTCTGATTATTTGATGTAAGACGATCTCTCGATGAGGACAGCGGCTCTTTGATACCAGATTTTGATTCTATGATACCCAGCCGCGATCAAGTGGCATTGGTTGACCCTGTCAATGTTCATCATGCGATGGTGGAACAATGATGAAGGGTATTTCAATGATGTTATGATTATCTAGCGTTCTTGATGCGTTTGTATCCATGGACTTTTCTTCAAAGAAATTTCCCATCCCTCGACAGCGTGTTGACTTCATGTATGTTTTACTGACAAATTCTATTTTCGAATGACCTACTCTTTATAGCTTAGGGGTGAGCTTTTAGATACCATCCTATCGGGCCTATAGACTTGGGATGCTCTTGTCTTCTTATGACTAGCTTATTCCTGTTTTGATATCACCCCCTAGAACAACCTGGTTGCCAGAGGGAAACGAGAAGACAATGAGCATTTGACACTGAAGGACCTCAGATCCCTATAGCATAGTCTAATATCTCTTGATTCTACCATGATGTTCTAGCTCAAATGGGGGTAAGATAGAATACAAATTGCGTGTTTGTCCGCCTTTCACTTGCTCTCTGCTCTGGGGCGACCCCACAAGAGCAGTTGCAAATTGAAATCCGAAATGGAAAGAGTGATTGAGATGTTGTGTGGTTGTTGGTGGTCTCATTGGGAAAGTTAGTAGAAGATCAAGGTTGGAGACGAAAGGACAATGAGAAAATAGGAGCGAGGAAAGCACGAGTGAACCACCACGCTTCTAGGTGCTGGTTGTTGGATAATGACTGATGCGCTTCGCCGTTAGGTCAACGCAGTAAAATCCTTCACATTCATATTCAAGTTTATCGGTATCCTTCTACTTATCCCCGTCGACGCTATCCAAGTCCACCTCAAAGCTCTACTTCCAAGGTTACTTTGCGTCGGTGACATCATCTTATTATACCATTGAGTTAGGCCTAGGTTCCTTTCAATATTAGTGTTGCTCCCAGAAATAGACGAAGTTGGAATGTTTTATATTAAAGGTTGTACAAAAAAAGTCTCTAGTGCAAAGTATGCTTTTTTCCGCCTTCATATAGATCTAAGAAGATATCTAAAAATACGTACTCCGTATAAAAGACATCACAAGGCCGCATAAGCGGCCGGCTATTCTTTTGGGTTTAGTTCTAGAAAGATGCATAGATGCTCCACTGATTTTAGTAGAGGGCCTCGTATTAATCTATCTAGGATCTGATAACCATTGGAATAACTTTATTTCCCCAACCGGCATAGACGATATTAACAGTTTTCACAGTTGTGTTAGAGTGGGGGAAAAGTTGAAATCAAAATAAAAAAATGCTCCTCTTAATCCCTGCCACATGGATGATCTACATTTTTTAAGCTATGACACGTTCGGTCGGATCTCCATGGGGCGCTGATCCTAAGCAGGCCAAAAATCCAAAAATCCAAAAATCCATGGATCCATTTGATATAAGCCAAGACTGTGACCGGCTAGATGATACCTGGGCATTGTACGAAGTTACGGAATACTGGGGTACCGAGCAAGGACCTTGGAAGTAATCCGTACCAAGAGATTCATACATCCATCTCCACCAGAATGTGTGCCAAATAAACTAATACAATTGTGTTGTTCCAAGGTTATCTGCGCAAAGATTGTGGCTGGATTGCCCTAATGCAGGTGTGAAAAGGCCCGTGTGTGAAAGTTCATGAACTGCATCTAGGACCCGACGTAAGCAGAAACAGGGAACAAGATTGGTACCTAAATCGGACGATGTACGATTTACGGAGTACAGTAGGTTAGAATAGAATTGGTTACAATATAAAATAATATGTTCAGTGTTTCTCCAGCGGTGAAAGGGTGTTCAGTGGACCACATGTAAGCTACACATGTGGACCTATAGAAAGACGCGAAAGGCAACGTGAGCCCTGTGAGAGTGTGAGAGTCAGAAGTGGCAATAGAACAGAATTTGCCAAGCCCACGTTCACTTTCCTACTCCGTAGATCCAGGGGAATTGGAGGGCCACCATATGTTGTAGAGATTCTTATAGCATTTAAAGGGGATCATTTTGGAAAAGGAGATATCTCAAAGTTGTACGGAATAGTACAAAGGACTCTGTACTCTGTACTCCGTATAATTCAGGGGAATCAAAATCATAATACGGAGTATACCTTTTTTAATTACTTGCGAACATAAGACATCCAGCTATATTTATCCACTATGCATACCACTAGTCTACTTATAGTCCGGTTGTCTCTCCACTGAGAATCCAAGAAGGTCAGGATGATACCAATTAAAACCCTTTGTTCTCAGTGCCAAAAGGAAAAACAAAGCAGGAATTGGCTTGGCTTTTAATATTTTTTTAAGTGTCACACGAGAGAATGGTTATAATAAGTAATAGAAGTAATTGATATATTATGGGTGTACTCCGTAGCGTGGAATGTTCAGTCGCCTCTCCGGAACTTGCCCAAATGGTCGATTATCTCTCTTTCTCTTCAATCTCTTCTCTTCAAACCTCCTACCATTTCATTTCACCTCTCACCTTTTTTTCACACTCGTTATTTTGTCTCTGAAAACAAAACAAACAAGGAATCGTTAATCCCGGTGATTAAAGAAGACGTACCTAGGTTGTAACGTCATCTTCCTTGGCAGAGAAGCTCATTTCCCTAAACTCCTAAACTCCGACCCAACCACTCGTTCTCATTCTTATTCTTCCAGGTTCACCTAAGGTGGATTTTATGGATTGATCTCACTTGCCAAATTTGGTCCAGGCGCAGTCGCTATTTGACAATCTCTCGTTCAGCGCAATTCGACCTGCCTCGGACAGTTTCCTTTTAAATCCCACCACGCCCCAGTCTCTCTCCTTACTGTCGAGACGTTTCACAGTCGAACCCAGTGAGGGGTAATACTCAAAAGATCTACGGAGGTTTTTGTCTGGCATATTACGTTCCGGCGTCATGGGTCGTTCGCGTGGTAAGTCGATCCTCTCCGGATATGTCGGGAAGGGCACTAGAACCCGTGGTTGACTCTCCCTGGCGCTTTAATAGTCCGTTCGTTTATATCCAATTTTGGGGGATCAAGACACCATGGCTCTGCCAAAGAAAGCAAAAAGTCGTCGAGCAACGTTACGCTAGTGGCCAACGTAGCTCCGCCCGATACACCACCCCGATGGCAAACCCCTCCCGATACACCGTCCCCTCCGACCGAATCATCCCCTGTGAGCTTTGGACCAAGAGGTGGAAATGGCTCACGACCGGCATCCATGTTCTTCTCATGCAACCCGCCTCTCATGCAGCAGGAGGGCGATACCCCGCCGGAGCTGTCGCCAATCTTCTCATTCCTCAATATCCACACGAATAAGCTCTACCAGGAAGGATACTTTTTAAAATTGAATGATCTGGATTCTCGTAAGTGATCGTCACCCCTGGCGCCTTGCGGGAAAAACGCGGGCTAACACGTGGCAGACGGACGGCCTTCTGGTGATCGGCAATGGGTGGAATGCTACGCACAGCTGGTTGGAACTGTTCTCTCATTATGGGATGGCGCTGCGCTGGACGCAGCTGGTGGAGAAGAGGTCCCGGCGACCTTTATCAATTTGGCCGACGCGTCTCTTAAGATGGTAAGCCTTGACCCCCCCAGAATTGTCAGACATGAACTAACCAGTTTCTCGCAGATTGAGACTCTTCCGATCCAAAATGGAGCTACACAGCCATTGAAGAACGTGCTCAGCATTTCTTCCGCGGGCAAAAATCGATACCTTTTGCATTTTAATTCTTTTAACTCGCTGACCCAATGGACTGCGGCGATTCGTCTTTCAATGTTCGAACACACATCTTTGTACGAAGCTTACACCGGCTCTTTGATTGCAGCCAAAGGGAGAACTCTCAACGGAATCAACTCTATCCTGGCACCCACAAAGTTCAAGTACGAAGATTGGGCACGCGTGCGATTTGGAGCTGGAACCCCGTGGAGACGGTGCTGGTTTGTGATCTGCCCGCCAGACGAAAAAGAGCTCCAAAAAGCGAAGAAACTCATGAAGAAATCGGCATATGACCGCTTGACAATGCCAGTTACCGGAAATATCAAGTTTTACGAGACGAGGAAAACAAAAAAGGCGATTCCCATTGCAACGGTCACCCAGGTTTACTCGGCATATGCGATTTATCCACAATCTAAAGCTCTAATTGATGCATCCACCTTGGTGAAGTTGGAAGGTCGGATTACCACCCATTCACCTGATTCTTCCTCGGAGGGACTAGTTTTTATCATGCCTGAGCTGCATGCTGCGGTTTCTGGACTCGAGATGATGCTGCGCTTCCTTTTCCCGACATTCGACACTTTCAATCTCTACGGCCGTCCTACTCGTCTCGTGGCAGATACTAATCATATCAAGAGCATCATGTTTGCCTTCCCTAAGGAGCGACGCTATGGTTATCTTGATGTGCTGGACATATCCAATCTTCTTCAAACCCCAGGAAGCCAAGAATGGAGCGAAGCTCAATGGAGAAAACAGCTCAAAGAGGCAACACAGCTCCGAATGTCATCTGGCAGGAGCAGAACCAATAGTGTCAACAGCACGAGACCTCGTTATCGATCGATTTCTAGCCGACACAGTGATGTCCCTATGGACTCTACTCGCCGCCAGTTTGCTGTTCTCGGGAACAAGCCCGAATTTAACAACTCCACCGAGGCTATCATTCATGAAGTCCCCCAAAGTGAGGATTCGCCCGTTGTGTATCACAACCGCGTGGTTCCTGAGACCACAGGTTTCAATCTTGGCTCTCGGCCAGGCCATGGATCTTTAGTTGAGAGCTCACCTGACTCATCTTCTCAAGATCTGATGAACCGTGGCGTTCCATCGGTGGCTCCTATCGCCGAAAGTACTAGCTCTGGAAGCGACCCAAATCTCAATAGCATTCAAGGCCTGCCAGTCGGAGAGCAGCTCCCTCCAAGGACCCCACCGGCTCCTGTTGAAAACCCACCCGCATTTTCGCATGGTCCCAAAGAGATACCCACCAACCGACCAGAGGCTTCTTCGGAGCAGAGGTTGGTAAACAACCGGATGTCTCACGCAACACTCTCCCAACTCACATCAGTCGGCTCGATGGGGCTGAGTGCAGCAGCCGCCAGTGCGGCATGGAAAAGCCATCAAGCACAGACTACGAACAACCAACCGCCCCAGGACAGGAGTCTCGACAAAGTCTATACCCCTGGGCCCGTTGTGTCCCCAAACTCTCTTGCAACTTCATCGACTGATGAGGCCTTAGGCCTTGCATTCCCAGGTCGACCTGCTCCAGTTCCGGAGCATCGTCCGAACACACCTAGCACTACCAGCAGCCCACAGCAGGTTTCTCCCCAGAAGCATTCCCCTCAACGGATGCAGATTGATGCCAACAAATCCGTGCGACGCAAGCCACTCCCCCAGCAAAACCTTTTCGGGACAGAGCCACAGTCACCAAACGAACCGACTTTTGATGATCTTCGCCATACCCTTGATGAAGATGCGTTGAATAAAATTGCTCCTCATCTTCCATCCCCAGTTTCATCTACTGGAAAAAGGAACGGGAATGAGGACGAGAGCATTTATGATGATGCATCCACGGCTTCACCTGACTATGCCAGCACCCATGGTTCTGTCGACAGCAAGAAATCCGTCGCGTCCACCAAACCCAGAATGGGTGTCATGAAGACGGTAGGAGTACCAGTTGTCAAGGACTATGTCATTGGCGATGCTCATTATGCTATGGATAAGCCCCCGACCTCGAACCCGGACATTCCCACTGTTGACTTCGGGCCAACTATGACCTATATGCCTACTACTGGGCGCCCAACCACCTCGGACTCCCTGAGGAGATCAATGCACCAGCGCAATGAGTCGTCAGGAACCAAGTTTTCTGTTCCTACTCAAGCAATCGATCAGGCTAATGCCCGGCCTTCCAGCCGGGAGGAATATCGACGGAGCATGCTGTGGCAGCCTGGAATGGCCGTCCGCCCTGTCACTCCAGGTGGAGGTCTTACCCCGGAGCAGTTTGTACAGCAACGAGCGGCCCCCAGTCCTCCGATGCATCTCCACAACCGCACCCCTTCCAATCCCATGTCAGTACACCGCCCGGCATCTGGCGACTGGACACATCATGCTCGTTCAAATTCACCCATGAACCCTCAGCGACCATCGTCTCGTGGTGCCCAGGGTATGCTCAACTTCAGTGAGGCTTCAACCAATCTTTCTGCTCGTGAACAGGAGCACGTTGCCCGCATGACTGGTTCTTCATTCTTCAATATGTCAAATGACAACCGGAAACCACAGGCGCCGGTGAGCCCCATGGGCCTTGTCTCGCACATCGATGCTCGGGAGCGCGAGAAGCGCGAAATGAGGGAGGGAATGTCGAACCACGCGGTTCAACAGGCCATTGCGCACCGCCAGCAACACATGATGAACCAGCAACAGTACACACCTCAGCAATTCTCGATGCCGTTATTGCCGGCGTTCGCACCTCAGCAGATGCAGCCCCAACAGGCTGGCTCTGTGTATCCGTCTCAACATGTTCGTCACGAGTCCATGTACAACATGCCGACTGCTAGTCACACATGGGATGCTCTAAACCAGACGATCCGCCCCGACGAACCCCGTCGATCATCCTGGTACGGACAACTCGCACAGGCTTCTCAAACACCGCCTAGCTACCCACAAAGCCAGACCTACGGTCAAGAATCGAGGTACTACACCCATGCTAAATAAACCGGTCCCTTCCCCGGGGTCTGATTCTGTCTCCCATCCATTGTTTTATCACCACCTCAACTTTCTTTTCAGTCCTTCAATTCCTCATTCCCTGCACATCATTAGCAGTATCATTCCTTTATGTTCAACTCACCATTCTTGCATACCGATCAACCTTTGCACCTGGCTCTCCTTGCATTCTCAAACATCACTCATTAACATTATTTATCTCTCATTGCTTCATTCTTCTTTGCATCACGCATCCAACCGGAGTTCCAGATGAGCGTGGTGGGATCGTCCCTGATCTTTTTATGCCAGTCGCTTGTTTACCTATCTTTCTATCGGGGTACTTGCCTTTACTCTCTTCTTTTTTATTGACATGTTCGTTTCAACATGTAGATCATACTCGTGGAAATATGCGGTCTGTATGTACGTGGCATAGATTGATCATGGATATCAAACCAGGCGATTCATCTTTGTCTTTCCCACTGTATTTCTTCTTGTTTTAAGTAGAGGATTTTGTAGTAAATTTACATCGTAGACAGTTATATCCAAAGGCTCAAAGGTGATTGGGTATTTTAACGAAGTTCATAACCTAGTTCTCTCCAACTAAAAGAATCAGGGTAGTTTCGTAATATCAAAGAAGAATATCTGCTATTTCTCCAGAAGTACAAGGCCGGGCTATCCACATACAAAGCGTCCGTTCTACCACCAAATGCCCAAGAGACAATAAGCGCAGATTCATACCATATTGCAAATGAGTTTTACTTCCGAATTCAATCCTGTGCTGGCATACAAGATTTAGAAAGACACTGTGTAGTAAGAAGATTGTAGCCAAATAACAAATTTGCAATTTGATTTATGTAGGTACAATACAATTTGTACAAAATTAACCTCCCCTGGAGGCAATATAGTATAGACAACGGGGTGAACAAGTCAACAAAAAAGCCAACTATGCCCCTCAATTAAAAGAGCCAAAAGCTAAACGAATTGACTCAAAAAGTCAATGCCCATTTAGCAGCTAGCACCGCTGGGAATACCCTTGCACTTCTTGCTAGCCTGACCACCGGAGAGGCTGACACCGCCCCAAGACCAGTTGGAGCAAGCGCCGGAGGCACAGAGGATGTAGATATCGGTAGCACTGCTGGTGAGAGAACCAGTGACACCGTCGATGGTCAGACCGGTGATGGGGACACCACCAGTGGGGGAACCGGTAGGGCTGCCGTTGCGGTAGTCCTGCTCGATGACGATACCGTACTCGGTGATTCCGGAGAGGGTGATGTCCTTGTAGGTGACGCCCTTGACGGAACCGGTGGCACCGTAGACGGTCTTGATGCGGACACCTGTAGAAGTGGAGGTGTTAGATACCGATGACCATTTTCTTAATTGAAAATAGGGTAGGGAGATGTTTTTTTCACGTACCGTTCTGGGAGTTCTTGATGCTGCAGTTCTCGATGGTGACACCGTCGACAACGTTGTCGGAGCGTCCACCGACGGAGCCGACGGAGATACCGTGGCCACCAGAGCACTGAGCGCCGGTGAAGTGGACGTTCTAGATATATCTCAGTCAGTTGATTGGGTTCCGAACAAAAATGAGTGTAAGCACACTCGGGCTATGTGTATACATACAGAGCCGGAGTTAATGGCCAGGCAGTCGTCCTGGTTGTGGACGGTAGGGTTGGTGATGTAGACACCGTTGCTGGAGCCGACGTCGAAAGCGTCGGTGTTGTGGCCGCCCAGCTTGTCTCCGTCGAGGTTGTCGACGGTGACTCCGTTGATGTTGAGCTCCTTGGCACCGTTGATGCTGAAAACCTGAACGGGGGAGTTCTTGATGTAGAGGTTCTCAATCTTGGAGTTGGTCAGGTCGTGGGCGAAGAAGAACTTGGGCTTCGTCTTGCCGCCGTTGGTTCCCTTGCCGTCCCACCAGCGGGCACCATCTCCGTTGAGCTGAGATCCAGAGGCACCCTGGACGGTGATGGAGGTTCCGGAAACAGAGACGAGGGGTCCTTCCCACTCCTTGTAGCCGAAAGTGGTGGTACCTTCGAAGATGACCTATGTGGGTGTTGGGGTTAGTATATAGAGACTGAGGTGTTTTGGGAGATCGATGATCTTACAGTGGTGCCGGTCTTCAGTCCTGTAAGGTCCAGGGTAGTTCCAGCGGGGACAGCGACGTTGCTGAGGGTGATGGTCGAGCAAGAACCCTTGCTCTTGATGGCATTCTCAGCACCGCTGGCGCCGGAGAAGACACAACTGCCACGAGCAGCAATACCATTCGCCTCCGGGGCGATGGCGGGAGCTGCGTTGACGGCAGCAGCACTGAGCAGGCCCATCAGGCCAAGTTTGAAGGTAGAACCCATGGTAAAAGAAGGAATGAAATAGAAATGAATGTGATGGTTTTTTAAAAGAATGTGATGGTTTGGAAATCTTCAAGCAAAGGGCAGACAGATGGTGACTTATATACTTCCTTCTCCTCCGTACACTTTTATTCTGAAACCAACTAGAACCAGAGCTAGAACCGAATTAGAATCAGAAAACCCCAAATTTTACTATGAAATTGACCGATCCCGTTGAGAACCTGGCACCAGTGGGATTTTCCTCCAATGTGATGGTGGGTTTAAGGAGTTACCCGTGCTTTAGGACCCCCGTTTCAGTTTCAAACCGGCCATGGAAGCCCCGAGAAGAGAAAAAGGTGGACAGCGTATATTGCATTGGGCCAAGGAGGTGACCGAATAAGTCAAGCTCATTTGTGGATTCAGACGGCTGTTTCGAAGAAAGACATTCAGACTTTCTAAGTGGGGATCCACTACGCAACGGTCTTAAAAGAGGTTGTGTGAGCCGACGGCTTATATGCTTAGTCTGTCTACATATATATAGTAGAGCTTACTGGTAAATCGGGTTAATGGTTAATCAATAGCAAGATGTTTTTCTTAATTTAACAACTTTGGGGAATATCAACCCTCAGTACCCTAGGAGAGGTAAACTCGATTTAATTTCAGCGGAAGACTCGGAGAAAGTGTCGAAGCAATATAACAAGCCTTGACTTCCCGCTCCAAGCTAGACGTAAAGGGGCCGATCTCCACTATTGGACTGCTTGTTTTGCTTGTTTTGCTTATTTTTGTCTTTATGCGGAGTATAACTTTATACCCCCTATCTTCCGAGACATCCTTTGTATACCGCAATTTCCCTCTGTATACATACGTCGTATGTTGTACTTGGATCCTCTAGAATGAGAGAAAACTACTCCGTACATAATCCATGTTTATTGGGAGATCCTGGTCATAACGTCACTAGGGCAAATGCAGGGAAAATCTAAGACAAATGCAGGGTAAATGCAGGGCAAATCCATAATCAAGCTTAAATCCATGGCTACTTGTCATATGACAACCTGGGGGATCCGGATTTGGATCATTGCCTGTAAACTTCACCTATAAGATGGTTAGACCCCCCTAAGCTCTTTTTACCCACATATCCAACAGAGAATAGAGAAGAGAGGCTGGTACCAACATCCAGACCACCAAATGTCTCAGGCGGATAGAGCCTTACTCCCCACATCGTTGAATCCTTCTCTCTCTCTCTGATAGTGAGCTAACTGAATGCAACTGGCGTCTTTCCCAACAAACCTACCATTCACTATCCTGACTCGCTAGCATAATCCTCATCGACCTCTACATCTACACCGCCTCATAATTCACATTCACCGAAGCCCAACCCTAATAATCCCAATCCCAGCCTGTACGCCACAGACGACGCGCACTGGCGCACCGTGATCCTGAAAGCCCGCCTAGCAGCCGTGTCATTACGTACAGACTACCGGCTCGCACCGGATCACCCTTTTCTGACCGCCCTTTATGAGAGCGTCAATGCTCTCTTCTAGCTGTGCAAACACGAAGAATATATGTTGTAAATTGTGTCTCGTTTTGAGTGGAGCGAGCGCGGGTGGAAATCCTATGTTAGCGTCGCCGAATTGATTAAATGAGTCGAGGAAAGGAGAGAGGGGGGTAGATGGGAACGAGAAGGTTGATACCGATACTATTGCTCCCTACTAATATGGATATTCAGGCTCGGGGTTGACTTGCTGGGATTGTGGTGTTTTACCCACCTGTCGATTGGACGAAGCGTAGAGAAGAGAGGTAGGACAGTAATCCATGATCTGGCCTTCTATTTTAAGACTGGGAATCTTCCAGTCGAGAAACAGATACATTGCGATACTGCTCTGATACCCGGCGGCGAGAGGACAGTTCTATTCCTCGGGCGTAACTGTGGCTGTCAATTCTCGCGGTGAGCAGCGGCGGAACATCCTTAGCTCTTAGGTTGTTGCTACCTTGGTTATATGAGAAAATGAATTCGTGAATTTGCCGAGCGAGAGCTTTGGTCTCGGAGCATTATCTCTCACGGGTCATTCTTGTGGTGAGCTTATGTAGTATTCAGGGCGCGCTCCTCTGGCTGGAGTAGTGTATACCCTGGATTGCTCTTTATCTTGGAGTTGCTTCGGAGTAATAAGCTGCATTGAAGCTTTGGTCTACTTGAGCCCAGCCTACTTAGCTACACAATGTATTGTTTCCAGTTTAGATTTTTTTACTCTACTTTAAAGATGTTATTCGGAATATATCCTTCAGCAGTCTAGTCTATGGCTATTATAGAATATACCAAAGGTAAATCGCAGGCCTGAAGATCTAGAGGTATATATATATATATATATATCATCCCGGTTACATTGTACAGTATAGAATGACCAATCAACTGACTGTTGATCCAATGGGACCAAAGAGAATACTCTATGACAACATTCCCCCACCTCATCCCCGGTCTAATTCATAGATCAGAACGTAAAGAAAGATGTGATTGAACATAGAGGCTGCGTGGAGTAGATAGAATCCCTGTACTTGACGTAGCCTGGGCTGGTATGACGTAGTGGATAACGGGTTGCCGGCGCTCCGGCTCGTAGGCCGCATAATCAATGCTGGGGAACAGGTTTTCTCCGGTTTTTAGTGGACATCATTGGATATCGGATCTTGTACGGAAGCACAACATACACAGATCTTAGTGATAATGTCGAATGACCATGGTTGCTATGCCGGCACCTGGGGCCAGTGCGCCGCTTCTCGATATGTTAATAACCAGCCTGATATCATCTACTATGGAATCTGCCTGTATAGAACAAGCCTTTTGTTTAATATCTGTTTCTTCCCTTCCTCCTCTCCATGTACCATTGTGGGCTCCTATATCTATACAATAGACCTTAATCAACACAGCCTGCCAGATGGCTGCCTCAATGGACTCAGATCCCGAGAAGCCAGAAGCATCAAGCTTCAAGGACGAAAGAAGCCCACAAGCAAATAAGATCGAAGCAGAACGGGGTGTCAATACCCACGCCGAACATGCCTCCAACTCGGATACAGCAAGCCACGAAGACAAACCAAGGCTGCATACCGGCGGCAAGCCTGAGCTAACAGAAGACGACTGCTACGAAAAGCTCGGCTTCTGCTTTCCAACCTGGAAGAAATGGACAATTCTCTCCGTCATCTTCGTGGTTCAGATGTCCATGAACTTCAACACAGGCGTCTACGCCAATGCCGTCACCGGCCTGACGGAAGAATTCCACATCAGCGAACAAGCCGCGCGAGTCGGACAGTGTGTGTTCCTAGTTGCATATGCCTTCGGATGTGAGCTCTGGGCACCCTGGAGCGAGGAATTCGGCCGCTGGCCCATAATGCAGCTCTCCCTATTCTTCGTGAACATCTGGCAGATCCCATGCGCCCTCGCACCCAACTACGGCACAATCGTCGTATGTCGTATCCTCGGCGGTCTCAGCTCCGCCGGAGGCTCAGTCACCCTCGGTATGACAGCGGATATGTGGGAAGCCGATGACCAAGGCTACGCGGTGGCCTTTGTTGTTCTCTCGTCGGTGGGCGGGTCAACCGTCGGGCCCTTCTTTGGCGGCATGATCGGCCAATGGCTCACATGGCACTGGGTATTCTGGATCCAGTTGATCGTCGGAGCAGCAACGCAAGTCCTGCACTTCTTCATCGTACCGGAAACCCGTACGACGATCCTAATCGACCGCGAAGCGAGACGCCGCCGCAAGAACGGAGAGGACGTCTGGGGTCCGAACGAACTGAAAACCCCCCGTCTGGACTACCACGACGTGCTACGAATCTGGATCCGGCCGTTCGAGATGTTCGTCCGCGAACCGATCGTCCTCTTCCTCTCCCTCCTCTCCGGTTTCTCAGACGCCCTAATCTTCGTCTTCACCGAGTCCTTCACACTCGTCTTCGAACAATGGTCCTTCAGCGTGCTGGCTGTCGGTATGACCTTCGCCTCAATCCTCATCGGCTACGTTATAGCATACGTAATCTACCTACCAGACATCCATCGGCAAATCCAAACACGCCGTAAATGCGGCGCCGCAAGCCGTCTCGCTGAGCGACGTCTCCTCCTCCTCCTCTTCATCGCACCCCTCGAGCCAATCGGGCTCCTCGGTTTCGCGTGGACATCAACCGGCCCGCCAATCCCGTGGATCGCGCCGTGCATCTTCGCCTGTCTGATCGCTATGGCAAACTACGCAATTTACATGGCCACGATAGACTACATGGTCGCGGCGTACGGGGAGTATTCGGCGTCTGCGACGGGGGGTAATGGCTTCGCGAGAGACTTCCTCGCTGGTATCGCCACGATGTACTCCACGCCTATGTATCAGAATATGGGGAGCAAGTATCACCTCCAGTGGGCGAGTACGCTGTTGGGGTGCGTGGGGTTCTTGGTCTTGATTCCCATTTATGTCTTCTACTGGAAGGGTCCGGATATTAGGGCGAAGAGTAAATTCGCGCAGCAGCTTGCTGCGGATCGGGAGAGGTATACTGAGAGTAGGAGGGCTAGTCGGGTGAGGGCCTCAATTGGGGGGTAGTTGTTGTACTTCTTGTATTATATTCTGTCTTTTCTTGTGTATATAGTTGTTAGATGATTATCCTAGGTAGATGAACGTATGATTCATGGCACTTAAAGTTTCAGACTCTTATATCGTAGGAAGAGAAAAGTAGAAGCAGGACCAAGGAACTAAAGAGCAGGCATATCATTTGAAAAAAAGAAAAAAAGGAAAGGGGCGCTAACTCCCATGACAGTCTATGCCCAGGCCACGCCCAACCCTACAGTTGGGAATCCATAAATGGAATATTTGTACGATCGTGGACTGAGCAGATCGAGCCGGTAGACGGGGTACTCTGCGTGTTTAATTTGTGTGAACCCGCTCAGACACTGGGAGTGTCGAAGGGCTAGTGTTGCTGTTAATTTATAGGAAGCTGGGGAGGTATAGACATACTTCCTTAAAGGGGAAGGTGGGTCCATGTCAAGTGCCATTGTATAAATATCTCAATCAGGTCCCTTATGTTGTAGCTGAAAATCTTTGAAAGTGTACTTCTCAAGCACAAAATTTCGATGATATCGATAGATGAATATGTAGTTACATCTTAGCCCAAAACAGCGCAATGGCAAAACATTTGTAAAGGTATCCCAAAAACGCCACAAGTGCCAGCTTCCCTCGCTTCCACAATGCCTCAACTCACCTCTCCACTCCGAAAAGCATCTACCTCATGCCCAAATAGATCATCTCATCCCACGAGACGTTTTTTAAATACTGAATTTTACCTTGTCTCTGACTAGATTTCAACACCTAGCTCGAATGCAGCTTCTTGACGCGTATGGCGCCTTCATACAGACCGCGGTCCACAGCAGCAGCGACAGTCAGCGTACCACCAATAATAGCACAGACACCAGTAAGGAAGTTGGTGAAAGTCTTCGGCCGAGCCTCTCGGTTGACAACCTTCATAGGCGAGATATCGTAGTTGAAGAAGACGCCTGGAATACCGCCGCCGGCATGCACGCGCTCTTTGTGGCCCTCCGCAGCATCGTTTCCACCGGAAAGAGGACGCTTGTGCGAGGTGACAGAGTACTGATGAGCCTCGATACTACCCTGAGCACCGTAGGCGAGGCCGTGAGAGCCAAGAGGAGCCTTGTCGTAGGCATTGTGGATGGAGGTTGAGAACTGTGGGTCCCAGCCCAGAGGCAAGTACGATGTCGAGACAACCTTGACAAAGTACATAAAGTTGTAGGCGGGATCGTCGGTTTCCTGCTTGGTATCATCAAGCGGGTTGGTGTGATGGTGGTCGGTCCAACCCCAGCGGCCTGCAAGTTCGGCGGGGAGCTGCGGCCCGAAGCGAAGCTCATGGACCAAGTGGGACATCGTGTGCTGCTCAGCCGGGCCCGCGTTAGGGACGATGTAGGAATCCAGATCGTGGACGTGCATGTTGCCAGTGGTGAAGCTGCGGCCCGGTGCTATATGGAAGTTACCCACGACCTTATTGACCTTTAGAACACCCTCGATCCGGCATCCTTCGCGGCGCTGCTCGGCGAGTCTCTCGGCATATCCTTCACGTTTACACTGCTCGATGTTGCTGCCGTCGCCGAAGGCCCACTGCTTCTCGGCGTAGGCTTCGCGCACTTCTTCACAAGTAGTACAGCATCCCGGTTTGATGGCAGTGGGTGGAGGCGATGCTCCACCACATTCGCCGCAGTAGTCCGGAGCCAAGTGCTTCGCAGCTTCTGATGGGGAATGCCTTGGAAGGGACGATAATGAGCTCGTGGTCACGATGTGAAGGAACTTGGGTGAAAGGATTGGTACTTACAGGTCCAAAGCCTGGACATCAATCACCTTGCCGCCTTCGTTCTGTGGGCTCAGGCGGACTTTGCTCACACCATGGGCCACGCCGACCTGCTGCTCACCAGAGACATCCATCACGTCCAAGGTCAAGAGTTCACATGGCAGCCGAGGGAAGGTCATGTTCAAGTGGATTTCCATTCGTTCTCCTGCGCAGCAAAATTGAGTCGTCAGCGACCTTGCTCTATGCATTGTATCTTCTGCAGGTCCATCGTGGGTCCGATCGAGCTTAAACTCTATCCATACCTCGCGATTTATCGACGATGAGCTCCGGCAGCACCACAACTCGTCTGTAGTCGGCCCATTCGCCCCATACCAGCCACATAACAATCAGTAGCGAAGCAATTGTAATGACACCTCCGGACTTCGTGCGAATGCGAGCATCTTCAACGGTCTTGGCGAAGGCGTCTAGCCTCGTGAATCGCGACTTTGCGGACATCTCGCCGGTCAATTGATGACCATAGAGTAAAGCGCAAAGGCCAGGCGAGGGTTTGTGGACAGCGGCAGAATATTGAATGCCTGTAAGACAGAGAGAACACGAATACGTCAGCTAGGTGGTTATTGGACGCGCAAGTTCCATTGAGATCCCATTCAAATAAACAGACCAAACAAACACAATGGAGTAATGCAAACAGGGAAGGCACCCATACCAAGAATAGAGTCCGAGTGAGTCAATTCAAACTCAATGCGACTGAGTCTTCCAGGCACCTGACAATAGAGACAAGATCAAGGCTAATTTGAAGCCTCCAAGTGGCCAGGCATACTTGCAGGGCCGATGTATGAGAAGCACCCGTGAGGACAGACGACAGCATGTGATTGGCCAACCTGAAACAAAGAGGTGAGTCATCACCTAATTAGGACTAGTAGCAGAACAATGCCGCCTCATCACGTGCCAATCGTCACTTTTTCTTTGAACTCACTTTGGTTATTCACGGCCCCATTGTTCTTTGGTCATTCACTGTCACTTTGTTGTCTTGTAGCTGCACTACATAATCTGCAGCACCTCCCTCTTCTCCAGTCTTTCCAGTTTGCTCTCTCTTTACCCACCCTCCCGAGCCACATTCTATTACGATTTCCTCGCATGCGAACAACTTCTTTCTGCCTGATCTGAGGCGCATAGCGCACTGCTCGCTTCAACTTAGCAGTTTCAGCTTTCTTTCAACTTACCTCCCCTTACAATAACCTCCGATACCCCACCCACCTCTCAAACTTCTTCTCCAGCCACCATGAAGAGCATGAAGCCTCGCCGCGGCGGCAATGATCGCGGGGGAATCCGCAAGCGGGGCCCTACTCGCACCGACCGGGATGGCGACATGGATATGGATGCGGGCGGTTCTCGTGCAAAGAGAAACCGTGCCGAGAAATCTGCCTTGGGTGGCCGCGCCGCCGGTACAGGCGCAGGTGGCCGAGCTGTAGGAATTGGCCACCGGACCCAGGCTCGCAACAAGCAACGGGATCCGGATCTGATCTCGAGAGCCATTTACAGCGCCGACAGCCAAGCAAACCTTCAAAGCAACAAGAAAAAAGCCGGCAGCGATCTGGAACAGTTCAGTGTCCGAGGATGGAAATCAAGCAAAGCGGCAAGCAACCGTGATGGCGGCCTCGAGAGCCTCATCGCATTCCTCGAACGACGTATGAACTCATTCATCAAATCCGGACCCCGCGCAAAGATTACAAAGGTATGTTCCTCGTTCACAATAGCGGTCACCAACATCGATCCTCGACGTCCCTCGCTTCAGTGTTCTCTCTTTTTCGAGGACGGTCCTCCTGCAAAACGGCGATCGACACAATTTGGGCTTTTTGCCTTATTCCCCTTTGGGTGACCGTGGTTTTCAAGGTCCCTTCACACCTTTCTAACTTTCAAATTAGTCGCGCACTGAAGGTGACACTCTCGTGGCCTTCGTTCGACCTGATCTGGCGGGTCACATGCTTCGTATCAACAACAATGTCTTCGCTGGAGCTCATGTTACTGTTGAGGCATACACTGCCGCCACCGCACTCGATCAGGAGCTCGCCGCAGTGGACCCAGTTCCTGGCTCGACCGCCGACACAAAGACTAAGATGACTACTATTCTCGGAAAGCGATTCTTTCCTGCCACCAAACTGCTAGACTTGTCGAAGCTGTCGGACGACCCCGATCTGAATGCCATGGGCATCTTCAACACCATCTCTACTCAGTCCAAGTTCTTCCCTGCTCTCATGAAGGTCTGGGAATTGGGCTTCAAGACTGTAGCTGAGCGACGTGAGGCAGTCGAAAGTGTCACTCTGGCGGAAAACAAGCTCAGCAACATTAACTCCGTGACAACCCTCGCACAATCTTTCCCCGACATCCAATATCTAGACCTCTCAAAGAACGACATCAAAAACTCGCAGGCGATGATTGGATGGCGCTGGAAATTCCGCAATCTCATCTTCCTCGACTTGACTGAGAACGAGATTAGTTCCGACCCAAATTTCAAGGATACCATGCTTAAGTGGTATCCCAAGCTTCAGACTTTGAACAATGTCCAAGTTCGAACCCCGGAAGAGGTCGCAGCTCAGAAGAAGACACCGATCCCTGTCTTGCCTCCTCATTTCATTGACGAATCTCAAGTCGGCGAGAACTTCGTTCGTGCTTTCTTCCCTGGCTATGACAACGATCGTAACAGCCTCGTCAGCAGCGTCTACGATGATGAGTCCACTTTCTCTCTGAATGTAAACACCACGGCTCCCCGGGCCGGTCAAACTGAGCAGGCAGGTTGGGGTGAATACATTAGAAAGAGCCGAAATCTCGACAAGATCAGCCACCTTTCCGCACGCATGTCCCGTAGCTTCAAGGGCGTTGAGAAAATCCGTGAAGTTTTCAATGCGCTGCCGCCCACTCGCCACCCCGACCTCATCGCAAAGGCAGAGCAATGGCTCATTGAATGCCACCCGGTCCCCCATCTCCCCGACCCCACTGGACAGAGCCCCACTGGCGTTGGTGGCCTCTCTCTCATGGTGCATGGACAACTTGAGGAGAGCGTTGGTGGCAAGGTTGAGACCCGCAGCTTCGATCGAACCTTCATTCTTGGCCCCGGTAAGACCCCCGGTGGCATCCGAGTTGTCAGCGAGATTTTCTGCCTGCGCGCTTTCGGCGGACATGAGGCATGGTCCCCTGAGATTCAGGCACTTTCCCAGGTGCCCGATGTTGCAGCTCCCGGTCCTGTTCCCACTGCGGTCCCTATCCCCCCCACCGTTCCCGCAGCTACCCCGAGTGGTAATGTTGCTGAAGGATATGGTTTGCCCCTACCCGGAAAGTCAGACCCCCAGCTTCAGCAGGAGCAGATGGTCGTTCAGATGAGTTCCAAGTCGGGGATGACTTTTGAGTACTCAGAGATGGCCCTCGCAGGCAATGGCTGGAATGTCGAGCTTGCTTGGAAGAACTTTGAACAGCTCAAGGTAAGCTAGTCTCAAGGAAGGTCACGAAATATGGCACGAAGTGACAACTAACGACGCTCTACAACAGGCAACCAACGCACTTCCCCCCACCGCTTTCCTTGCTCCGGCGTGAGCACTTGATGAGCACTTCCTGTTCTGGTTTCATTGAACCCTTCCACGCCCACTCCCACTTCTATTTTTGTTAGCTAGTCAGTTTTATCTCGGGAGTGGTGCCGTGGAAGCATGATGCATCTTATGTGACCATACTGTTTTTTTTTTACTTGCATGGCTTGGGCGAATGGCACTGGTTTGATAGTTTCGAAATCTGGACATGGGCCATTGGGCCAGGAACTTTATGAAAAAAAAACTCCCCCAAAAAAATTAAATCAATTAATACTCTGTCCCATTTTTTTACCCAGAAAATAAGTAGCAAATTGACTTATGAATCTCTAGGGTTGCCTCTGTAACTGTTTAAACAACATGTGAGCAGTGCGGCAGTTGCGGAAGATGCCAAGCTGGCGCGCTAGAGCCATGCGGGCCGCGATCAACATCCCCCATTCAACCTCTCCCTCCCACGAATTCCGCATTGGCCTCATAAAAAGCAAGTTGAGACCAAGGGCAGGATGATTCTGGTGAGCTGATGGAATGACGATCACTGCCACAACCACCGGCCAGATGTCGCCAAACGAGGAACCAAGTCTCGACGCCTTGGATGCGGGTGCGGAACAATTGACCTCTCGTGCTCACTGTTGTTTATGCTAAGACACGAGGTATATATAGTGGATTACGATCCGATTGAACACTTGAATGCCGTTTTCTCCCATCCATCCACCCTCTCCTCCGTTTCTCAGATCGCCGACGCCCTGAACGAATGCGAATATGAGCTGGACGATGACATCGGCATGCTGGTGGAGGAGCAGGTCATCTCCAATGCCGATAGCGTGGAACGCATCCAGGCAGCTAAGGCTGACCTGTCGGAACTGTTTAAGAAGATCGATGATGTGCGTGAGCGCGCATTGAAGACCGAGCAGGCAATCACCGATATGACAGCCGACATCAAGCAATTAGACAACGCAAAGAAGAACCTCACACTATCGATGACGGCGCTCAAGCGCCTGCAGATGTTGACTACAGCGTATGAGCAGCTCCAAGCTCTCAGTCGGACGCGGCAATACGGAGAATGTGCACAGCTGCTTCAGGCTGTCATTCAGCTCATGGCCCATTTCAAGTCATACCGATCGATTGACCAAATTGCAATGCTGAGCCGGAATGTCGCGGACATACAACGAGACCTTCAAGAGCAGGTCTGTGAGGACTTCGAGCTGGCCTTCGCCAAGGGAGAGGTCGGCCCGAAGCGCGCGATGCTCGCGGAGTCGTGTCTAGTCGCAGATGCTCTGGGTGAACACGCACGGTCCCGGCTGGTGACTTGGTATTGCAATACACAGCTCCGTGAGTACCGGCAGGTCTTCCGGAATAACGAGGAGGCTGGGTCTTTGGACAACATCTCCCGTCGATACTCATGGTTCCGGCGCATATTGAAGATATATGACGAAGAGAATGCGGCCATCTTCCCGGCTTCATGGAGGGTAAATGAGGTATTAGCCAATGCCTTCTGTGAGGGTACACGAGAGGATTTCAAGGGTATTTTATCCCGATCTGTACGAAGCGGACAGACGATCGATGTCAATTTGCTCCTCTCGTGCTTGCAAGAGACACTTGATTTCGAGCATTCTCTTGAACGCCGCTTTGCCACTTCATCGCGTACATCAGTTGATACATTCGCCTCTGCCGAGCCGCCTGTATTCAACCAGTCTATTTCCGAGGCCTTCGAGCCATACCTCAGTGTCTGGGTCGAGGCTCAAGATAAGCAACTCGCAGCCCTGCTGCCGAAATACCGCCAACAACCACTTAAAGTACCGGACGAGGAGTTCAACTCGCATAGTGTGATTTCGTCTTCGACGGAGCTTTTCACTTTCTATCGGCACGCTTTACAACAATGTGCCAAGCTCTCAACTGGTGGCAGTCTGGCGGAGCTAGCCAAAGTGTTCGCCAAGTATCTGGACCAATATGCCCAGCAAGTCCTTCTCAATTATATAAGTGAACGACCAACGCTTCACACGCCGTCTAGGGTGCCCTCGGTGGAAGATTACGTCTCGGTTTTGAACACTGCTGATTACTGCTACACGACTTGCTCCCAATTGGAAGAGAAAATTAGGGGTAGATTAGATGAGAACCTGAAGCAATCCGTGGATCTGCAAAGTCAGGCAGACTCTTTCATGGGCATTGCATCCGCTGCTGTACGAGGCCTTGTGCGCCAAGTCGAAGTTCATCTCGAGCCTTCCTGGCGCGAGATGCGCAATACCCCTTGGGCTAAAATCGAGGCAGTCAGTGATCAGAGTTCGTATGTGAGCGAGATGCTCTCCCGGACGAAGGAGAAGGCAACTGTGATTTTACAGTTGTTGCACAAGCAGCAATATGCGCGTGCCTTCTCAGATCATCTAATTGAGCTCATCTCGAGCCAGTTCATTAGCAATGTCTTCCAATGCAGGCCCCTTTCAGAAACCGGCGCTGAACAGGTATGAATTCCCCTCTGGGATGTAATTGTATATCTTGCTAACTCCATTCATAGATGCTTCTCGATTCCTATACTCTCAAGAGCGGTCTTTCGTCCCTATTGCCTGCCCCAGCGCCCACCGGCTTTGTCAAGCGTGTGAATAGCAGCTTCTTCAAAATCGAAACTCTCCTCAAAACCCTCCAGGTTCGGCCGTCACCGCCAGAAGCTCTTGTGCAAGCATACCTTATTCACATCGCCGACTGCAACAACAACAACTTCCGCAAAATCCTCGATCTCAAAGGCATCCGCAACCGTCAAGAACAAAATCACCTTGTGGAGTTATTCCAGCTTCACCGTGCATCAGACCGCTATGCATCCAGTCTCCAGCAGAGTAACCCAATCCTCGCCGCTCTCCAAGGGCCATCCGCCACCGCCACCGGCTCCGCATCCCAAGGCCTAGGTCTAGGCAGCGCCGCCGCAGCCATGCCCTCCCGTTTTGATGCCTCCATGCTCGGATCTGCCATTATGTCCGCTGCCAAAGACGGCGTCGACCTCTTCGGAAACCCCAGTCTAAGCACTTTAGGTGCTGGTGTGGCTGGGGCTACTGGGGCAGCTGCATCTACATCTGGCGTGACCAGCCCATCAGGCGCATTGTCCCCTTCCCTGGCCAGCTTCGCTCTACAACCTAATCCCATGCAAACGCCAACAGAAAGTGCCACAGCAAATCTTAATGAGAACCTGAAGAACATTGGTAAATTCTTCCGCCGCGATCTCGGCGGTTTTGGAGGCCGGTTCGGGCGGAGCACTGAGGATGGGGCGTAGATCCTCCCCACCTATTTTCATTGCGTTTTATTTCTTTCTGGTTATATCTTGACTCGAGCGTGGATAAACCATTGTAGAAATGTTCTTTGCCGTTTCGGCTGATTTGTTCGGGCCATTGCATACCCGAAGGTCTAGTTTATGTATGCTCAGGGCACCTAGTCTTGACCTCATGTTTTACAGCTGTATACCACTTGGATTGAATGCATTGAATGCGACATCCGTGTTATCTTGGACCTTATTCGTCTCTATTTTTCTATTACATATACCACAATGCAAATCTATCGCCTGGTGTGGGTCATTTTCTTTCGAAACTAGTCCACGCCCTTCCAATGACATGTCGCGATAAGGAAGTACTCTTCGCAATAAGACATATATATTTATCGACTTTATCCCTAGTCACTCACAATCCATTCCTTTCACTATCCCAAGACAACCCTAACGAAACAAAACATCGACTCCACAATGAATCCCCAAACCCCGCAAGAACCCCAATCCCCGGGATATACCCTCCGCACGCACCGACCAGGAGATATAGGCTGGATAATCCACCGCCACGCAGCACTATACGAAAAAGAACAAGGCTGGGGCACGAAAATGGAAGCGCTAGTATGCAAAGTGGGCGCAGAATTCCTCGACAACTATGACGCATCCACAGACCGGTGCTGGATCGCGGAGCGCGACGACGAATTCCTGGGCTGTATACTTCTCATTCGAGACAGAGAGCTCGTCAACACAGCCAAGCTGCGGCTCCTCCTTGTTGAGCCTAGTGCGCGAGGCCTCGGGCTTGGTCGTGCTTTGATCGAGCAGTGTACGCGGTTTGCGCGCGAGACGGGGTATGCGCGGATTCGGCTTTGGACGCAGAATGTGCTTGTTTCGGCTAGGAGATTGTATGCGAAGGAGGGGTATCGGCTTGTCAGTGCAGATGATCATGGGGTTTTTGGGGAGGGGCATTATGGGGAGTGTTGGGAGTTGGTTTTGTGAGGGACCTCAGATGCCCGCTTCCGAAAAGGGAAGGTGGGTCTATACATGTCGCGTGTTGATGTCTGAATACTTCAAATGTTCCTCTTTGTACTTGTTTGTATTCAAATGAGATCTTGAGATTAGGTTTTATAAGAACACGTCTTAGTGACCTTGGGAGGCATGTGCGATGTATGATGTGATGTGTACGAGCTTGGAAGAGCCAGGTACATGGTGCGGTATATCTTGGTAGAGCTGAAATAAGGTAAAGTGGGTCAACTATATGTGGGCCAGTGGTCACGTGTCAGGGGCTCTGCACACAGTTGAGGTATATCCCAGACAACAGGATTGCGGTCATTGTATCGTAGTGTGATCGCAGTAAATTTAGAAGCCAACATAATTATAAAGAACAAACAGCATCCGTCTCGCAAGCTCTCGAAGTATTTCTCGCTCCTCTTACAAAAAAGAGGATTGTCATTTTTCTTCTCTGGTTGATTATCATTCCAAATGGAGAGCGCTTTCAGGAGTGGGTATTCTATGGTAAACTTTCATGTTCTGAGTCCAACACTCCTAGATAGGTATCTGTCTTCGCCGTTGTTCACCTTCACAGTTGGTTTGGAAAGAGGAGTAACTAGCCGTTCATTCTTCTGCTTTGGCAGGACTTTCTCAAACACTAAATGCCCTTATAAATGGTGATATAATAAGGCAAAATAGAGACGCGTTGACTTGCCAGAGGTTCATGTTGATGCATTCGCTCGGTTATGTGAATTTGCCTATTTGTCGGAATTACACGCCCCCTTCATTTCACCTGATAAGTGGAAAGCCTCCTCACCCGAATGTGAATAAGGTCGAGTATAAGTTTAGATCGGAGTCCGAGGCTGCGCATAAATTATCATCCGGCCAACACCATCCTGGAAAGCCACATAAAGCAGAAATCGTCTGCACTAGGCGATTGGGCAAAGTATTTACAGAGAGCCTCGTTGTTTCTAGAGACAGCTTCTTCCAATTCTCCCAATAATCATCCTTACTACTGAATTTCCTCCATCCTCTTGTCTCATCATCGAAACAATCAAACCACGATAGAAACCACATCTCTCTCAATGAAGTGATGAATTTCTTGCTCCCGTTCATGCAATTTTCTAGCGTCGTCCGCAGCAGAGTTAGATTTGACCCCGGTCTATCTTATGTAGTCGTACATATCGAACTGAAATTATTACAGAGTTACAATCTCTTCCACATATTGACCCGGGATTTCCTATGTAAATTTGTATCCGTGCTTGAAACTTTGAGACTTCTACTCTCGTCGGAGCCGATAGGTAGCTTCTCAGCGTGATGGTACGGTGGCGTTCCATTTCCCCCATCTGGCATCGAGTTTGTAGCTGTCTAAATGTCACCATTTGGCTCGCGTAAATTGTAGCATTTCACGAATGCGCGATGAAGAGTTTTGATTGCGCGATCACTGACAACATTGAGTAGTATCCATCACTTCGAGAGCTCTGTGCTCACGATTGTAAGGAAAGAGCCAAGGCATGCCTCTTTTCGGTGTATTCTAGCGAGCTTCGGTGATTTGCTAGTAATGGCGAAGAGTGGCGAAGATTGTAGTGGAAGGGATTTGCCAAGAAACAGGTTGGCGGATCCGATCCCGTGCCGACGGATGTGTGGGGTCTCCAGGATTCCGACCAATCGGAATGAGCATCGTTCCGCTGTGCTGTTTACAACAGGGCCCAATACTTCGTGGCCCTAATGTACAAATTAATGGCCACTGTTATATTCTAGTATGCATAGATCCGGGTCTGGATGTTGATATCAAGCGAGGTTAAAGTTTCGCAGCAAAAAAGAAAAAATACGTTGCAATAAAGAAACAGATAAGAATATGACATCTTCTGAATGTTGGAAAGACCGCGGTCCGTCGGATACGGATGCGGATGCCCAGTTCGCAACTGCCAACAAACTTTCGTCCTTTATATGGATCCAACCAGCTCTGCATTCATGGCGTGATTAAAGAGACTTCGTTAAATCTATTGGCAGCCTCGTATTCTTTTTTCGAGTGTGCGAGAGCCCGAGGAGGTTTGTTGCAAAGCAGGGAAGGATGAGCCTGAGTTGGTTGATAATAGGCTCCTCCAAAAACAGTTATCTAACATCCTTCAAGTTGCAATATACATGCATTGCATCGAAATTACTGGATCTTGTAAGCACTGTTCCCCTTAAGTCGAAAGCATATGCTCGTCGGACCGGAACGTGGGCAAGTGGCGTTTCATCCGATCTTTTACCCTATGGATTTCGGTTCGCCACAATAAATGGGGTGAGACCTTGGACGAATAAAGGAACGAATAGCATACGATGGCCAGAAGTCCAGGCTTTGTCCTATGCTATCGATGTATCTGGTGTTGAGTTGTGCCCCAAGCCAGGATGTCAGTGCTGAGTGGACCCTAATCCCCATGGAGAGAGCAAGATAATTGGAGATTTCAAGCGCAATCGTAGAGATCAATGTCGACATAAAGCCAGGAGTACAGTCGGCATGATTCAAAGATAAATTTGCGGGCCACTGGCAACCTATAAGTAGACACTTTGTACAAGTTGGTTTGAACAACAATGTCTTGAATCATACTATAACTACCGCTTTATCTCTTTCTTTATTCCAATTATTTCATTACCTTCAAAATGGAACATTATAGCGAAAAAATCTCCCCAATTAGTCAAGAATTGCCCGTGAAGGACACGACGAGACAGACGATGCAGGATTGGACCCCGGAGGAGGAGCGAGCTACGGTACGAAAGTATGAATAGATCTATATCTGGCAGTCGCACATCATCCATGAACAGAAGTCTGACTTGCTGCATCTCCTAGACTGGACTTCACGTTGCTAGTTATCTTGACTCTCGCTCTTTTCATTGTTGCCGTCGACCAAGGCAACATCTCTAGCACCTTGACGTCTACAATCTTGGCGGACCTCAACATCAACACGAACCAGGTCAACACTGGTGCTCAGTTGTTCCTGGCTGGCATAGTTATCTTCGAATTGCCTTCCAACTTACTTCTTCAACGAGTAAGTGCCGGCTCCTTGTCAGCCTCAAAGTCCTTTACCTCGCTCACACTAAATTTCATAGCTTCGGGCACATCCTTTTCTTTCTGTCCAGATCTTTTGCTGGGGTCTTGTCGCCACCTTTCAAGCCTTCATCCAGAATTATCCGTCTTTTCTAGCTACTCGATTCGTACTCGGCGTTTGCGAAGCCGGCTTCGTGCCAGGTCAGTTTCAAACTCTGTCACATTGCTGTGATGATAAAATACCGCCAAGGCTGACAAAGAATAATTTCTCCAGGAGGCATCTTTGTTCTCACACTATGGTATACTCCAGATGAGTACAGTAGCCGAATTGCTGTCTACTACCTCGGAAAGACACTGTCCAGTGCTTTATCTGCCCTGCTGGCTGCCGGGATATTGCACCTCGAAGGTTATCGTGGCTGGGGTGGCTGGCGATGGATTTTTCTCCGTATGTTCCACATGGCATACACAAGCAGAGGCGAACTGCTAACCTTAATGCCACAGTCGAGGGCATCATGACCCTAGCAATTGCCATGATATTTCTGCTGTTGATGCCCCAGTCCATTTCCAACCCTACGCCCTTGATTGGGCTTGGCCGTTGGAAATACTTTACTAAGCACCAGGAGCACATCTTAGCCCATCGTTTCGCAGTCAAAGGTTCTCAATCTGGAAATGACCGTGAGCAACCTTCCATCAAACTCGTGCTCAAAGCATTTTCCAACTTCCGAGTCTGGATGCATGTCGCTATCACCATGCTCTCGGCCGCTGCCATGCATGGCATGATATCATACACCCCACTTCTGATCCGACGCTTTGGTTTCGGGCGAGTTCAGTCGAATGCATTGGCCTCTGTTGGTTACTTCGGAAACGTCATCTGGACTCTTGGGCTTGCCTGGATTGGGTAAGCGTCACTGACTGCGTTTCATATGGTGCTTGACTGACTAGATGTTAGTGAGAAGACCAGCTGGAGAGCTTCAATGGTCTTAGTTGCTATTAGCTGGAGCGTTGTAACTTACAGTTGCATGAACATCGTTCCTAATATTGATGGAAGATGGGCTAAGTTTGTCCTTGTGTCGCTTACCAATGTTGGAGGCACGACAGTACAGTAAGATCTCATTTCCTCGCTCACCCCAACTCGAAGCACAATCCCACTCACTGATGCCTTATAGCGTGCTCAATGTTGGATGGCTCCTGTATCACACCAAATCTAAAACCGCCAGAGGCGTATACAGCGCGTAAGTGTCCTTGTTTATAAGCCCGTCTCGATTCATTGAGAGGACTAGTGTCAAACGTCAGGGTCTTTATTCTTGTGCTGACATTGAGACTAGACTTATGGTTATGGCTGCCAATCTTGGTGGCCTTTCCGGTGCGCAAGTCCTTCGTAAAGAAGATGCGCCGCTCTATAAGCACGGTTTCAGGAACATGTCGTGCATTATTGCCGGCTGCTGGTTTGTAGCTATACTTCTCGCGGCAGTCTACTTTTACGATAAACGTCGCGAGCGCGAGAAAAGTGAGCAAGGTGCTGTCGAGGAACACGATTTGGGCACGGCCTTGTGAGGCGAATCTGGCTGGCTTTTTAGAAGCCCTGTCTGTATGAATGAGACGAAAGTATATGGGCTAGGTCTCATCTATTATCTAGGGCTAGCAACTCTAGCAGGCTCGATGGATATGCAGGATATTGAGTCATTTGTTAAAAAATTTATTCTGAATTCGTCTCGAAAACTATATCTAGAGCGCCTCGAGGTGCCTGAGGATTCTTGTCATATTGGACGCAGTTATCTGCACAGGGACATGGGCTTGAACTCCCAGAGTTTGGTTGAATAGATCAATGTTACTATCAGAAATACGGAACGAGATGCTGAATGCTGATAGAAGATGCTCGTACCCGTTTCAAACGCTACATGTGGATGAGCCCTGGCATGGGCCGTGTCAGATCCGTCCATCAGATAGTACCCTTCGTTACAGGAAGGGCGATAAATGTGTACACAACGCTACGAAGTATTCCACACTTTCTACAAGGTTCTCTTCTGGAAAACCTCAAATGGAGCACTATTTTATATGTATTGTTTCACCCAACTTCGATCTCTCTTTTTCATCCCTTTTTTTCGCCTCTTTCTTGCCAATTTTTGAGTGCCTCAGGTTAATCATCTTAATTATAAGAAGGTAGGGATATAGGTATGAAAGAGCCTTTGGCCCCAAATGTAGATTTAAGACAACCATTTACGCCATCATGAAAAATAACCACGTGGTAAGACTGGACAACCATCTATGGACTAGAAGTACATCAAGATTGCCGTCAGCTTACAGACCCCTCACGGCATACTGCTCAGCCTGTTGAGCGCTGAGATACGCTGATTTGCTAGGGACCTGTATGCGAACAGCATCGGTAGTAGTCAGAACATCACCATTGGCGTTGATAGCCTCTGCAAAAACCTGGCCATCCTCCGTACACCGCGCAATGACACTGGAGAAAACCAAGCTAGATTCGAACGAGACCCGCTTAACCTCTCCAACTCGGTGGGTTTTCACACTCTCACTATTACCCCAAGAAGTACTTTTGCACCGGGTATAGAACCTCCAGGAATGCGTTTGAGTGTCGCCGTTCCAGCTCACGTACGCCACGGTTTGGTCACCGTCTTGGACGACTACCAGAGCAGGAGTCTCCCTTGAGTGTCCGTCCCACTCGTAGCGGAAGCCTCTGTAGCTTTGCACTCCAGGAGCAAGGTTGCCAGAGTCAAGGTACGCATGGAAGATTGGACTGCCATCTGCCTTGAATTCGGTCACAGCGCCGGCTTGACCCCAGTTGACGAAGACATTTCCGTTGTCGAGGACTTGAGTATTTCCCTGCGAAGGGGCGGAGATCAAATCCGGGGGAATGAACGTCTGCACCTCAGTTGCAGTTCCATCAGTGTGGTTCAGTTGAACAATCCTAGCCCGAGAGTGAGGGTTTAGGTAATCGACACCACCTGTTCGCTGACGGTCGGAGCGAGCAGAGTTGTCGAAGAAAGAGATGGTTTCTACAGTGCCGTCCGCCGATTGATTCAAAAACCGAGCGTCGTGTTGATAGCCGAAGTTGAATTTATGAGCAAATGTGGAATTGCTACCGCCGAGCTTCCACAGCAGGTCCCCAGTCTTTCCGCTGATCTTGTACAAGGTACTCATGTGGCGACCAGAAATAAGGTAGTCACCATCATTGTTTTTGTCGACGCTGTTGATGTGGAAATAGTCCCAAGCGTCGCTTGCGTTCAGCCCAGTGAAAGCTCGACCAGAACGAAGAGGAATACGGCTATCTGTAGTGACGTGTAAGAAAACAGGTTCGGCATGCGCATGTGACGTGAAGAATTACCAGCAGGGGAAGCAAAGTCCAGAGTATGGCCCTCAAAGATGAGTTTTCCAGTCTCGATATCGATTTCTTGGAAAACACCATCGGCAATCCACACCTCCTCGTCGCGCCCGCCATACGGAGTCAGGTCAATCGCCTTCGGCTGGTATATCTCAACTAGCGCAGTCTTCTCGTTGACTATCTTGAACTCGTGGATAGAGATCAGCTTGTGGGTCAGAGACTGCAGCTTGGCAACCTGGTTGTAAGACTGGTCAAGGAGAACAGGAGTGCCGTAACCGTGGCCATGGAAGGGGTCAAGGGAGCCTTGGAAAGCCTGCAGAACTGGTTGGCCCTTGTAGCGTACAGCCTGGAAGTTGCCAACCCAACCAGCTAAGTAGCCCAAACTTGACCACACCATATCGCCATTGTTCTTGAAAATATAGGCAGCAGGTTGCTCGGGGCCAGCGCGAACGCCGTCGAAGCCGGGATAAGGACCAACAAAAATGTAACCAGGTGCCACATCGTCCGTGGCGGCAATGGTGATGTTCAGTTTTGGAGGCGCAAGATCCGGACGAGATAGAAATTGCCCATCCGCACTAACGAGGCCTAAGCTCGTAGCCAGAGCTAGGATAGTCAAGGGCAACATACTGCTGCAGTTGATTGAGGCCGAGGGATTGAACAAGTGCAGTAACTAGGCGAATATGGGAACTCGCTAGAATTTATCGGAGGCTTGTTATAGACTCTTGCTTCTCACGACATCGACGGATACGGTCCGATTACGGTCCGGGATGCGCCATTCATACTAAGATGGCGTGATACACTTGAAAGTGGGTAAAGCGGCAGTAAAGAGGAAAAGAAAAAAAGGTAAAAGTAAAAGCAGAGCGAAACAAACTTCATCGCCTCTTTAGCCAGATTGCTGCCTCTTCCAGGGCTTCATCAGCAAAGCTTCGCCTTTTTCGTCATTCCGAGGAACAGTATGATCCTGAGGAGATGCATAATTATACCCAGCAGAGGGCTCTTTACTGGACCAGAGGGCCTTCTTTCTCTGCATATAATTGAGCTTTGTGATAGCCCGTCTCACTGCACTCCTGTTGGTCATGAAATCTTGCCAAGGTCAAGCATGCGTGAAGCCCTGGGCAGTATTGCATCTGACGGGAGATATTCGCACCGCGCGACACGCCTCGCATTGACACTTCGATGCGAATTATGAGGATCGGGCCAGGTCTCTTTTGACCGAGGTGAGTCGGGCTACATCGCTGATGCTGAAGGTCCGGGGTTTAAGCACAGCTACAGATAGGGTCTCTTTTGGCTTTAATGCATTGCATTGAGGCCTTGGTGCCTTAATTTGGTATTAATTTGGTCTTAACCTTGACCGCTTTTAGACCTAAGGTTAGGATATAGTGTATTACAAAGCTTTCGGCACAGAACAACCCTTTGAACCAACTCAGATAAGCTTAATAAATTTAATTTTTATTATAGAAAATAGAGATCATTTGTTTTTTAGTCTAGATTGTACCATAAAGCCTGCTTTTTAAAATACAAAAAACTTCAATAGTGGATAAACTGTCAATTCTCCATTTCGTACAATAAAAATCAATTCTGTTAAGCTCCTAAATTTAGGTTCAAACCGCCTAGAAATCATGCAAAATATGGATTTGTATGGCAGAAATGGCTTTGTATTTATGGGTCTAAATGCTTCCCAAGGCAGATATTCAAGTACCCGCGGACCTCTATAATTATAATTCAGCTATCATGATTTTTCTGCCATACAAAATTAAGGCAATAAAGTAGCATTGTATGTATGCATTAACACCGAAAGTAACCCTGACCTCTATGCCCCTCCATAGACAGGGCCTAGGATAGGTAGAGGTTGACTTGAAGCACTGTGTTTAAACCTTCACAAAATATAGTAGGGATGTTGAGACTATTAATAACAACATACAAATGTTATGCTATAGTCCCGTTGGGCCTCAGAGTGTCACCTAGATCTTCAAATGTGTCCCCCAACCAGTCCGTGTTGATCATTTGAAATTGACTAGCACCAAAGAAGTCGACGGCTGGCATCATCGTAATGTCATCCGTCATTTCGTTGGCAAGATGTGGACCCGGATTCGTGGAGTATTGTCGATTGTTATCACTGGTGATACCATCCAATGGCGTAACAACGTCCATGGTAGTGATGGGTGGCAGGCGAACTAGGCCAGCGGAATTGCCCAGGTCCGAAGAAGGGATGCGACAAAGGCTTGGGCCAAACATAGAGTCAGAGCGCAGCGATTCTCCTGATAATCTCGATGAGCGAGACAAGTCGAGGATATCGAGGAAGCCCGACACATTGATGTTGAGGTTGCCGTCAACGCCATTGCCATTGACGTTGGACTCGTGCGAGTTGGATGCAAGTTCTGCCAGGGTTTGGAGTTTCTTTGCCTGTATCAAAATTAGTTTTGAGACTCAATGCAACTGATGGTGAATTTGACCATTTGATTCATAAGCTCCCATTCCTGGCCAAGGTTCTGAACAAACTTCAAACATCTATTGTAATTGTCTCTCTTCTTTTGACCCGAATGGCCCTCCTCCGAAAAGCTTTGCTGCACCTGAATGGTCGCCACGACAGCGGCACAGTACCCAAAGATGGGGTCCGTTATGCGGAATCGGCGAGCTTCTAAAAACTCAATAAAGTGAAGAATCCATGATGTGTGGTGGGTTATGGAGAACGTGGTTTGTTGAAGAAAGACCTCAGAGACGCCCTGTATGCCCTGCATCTGCATTGTGATGAGAAGAGGATGATTCAGTATGCATATTATGGTGTGATAGAGAAAACGACTGAGAAACCATGGGGCCCAATAACCGCGAGCCTCCTCCAAGTCATTCGCAGTAAGGGAAGAGGGCTTTATGTATCGATACCTATGGAGAGGAGGCAACTTTTGTCCAAGATCCATGAGCTTCCGCAAGGTCAAAGAATACTTGGAGTCTGGTGACCAAGGCATGACGGCTGGCTCCGAGGAACCACGTGCGCGCACGTAGTCTTGGGTTGCCGACCAGACCTCGCTGAGTTGTATGACGGTCGCAACTATGCCGTCGCTTTTTAGGCCTGAGCGCGAAGCGATTCGCTGGCCTTCCGGGCTGACAGCCGCCATCGGGGGCGTGCAAGGACTTTCTGGATATGACGGAAGTCTTCGATATTGGCTATCGAGGGGCGTTGTGGACTCCCCGAGCAGGCGGCGCAGCAGGATAATACTCCAATAGCAGCGGCGTCGCTCTTCGGCACCGATGCTGTCCATGAGATTATCAAAGCTATTATGCAAGTTTGCACAACTGGCAAGCGTAATTGCTAGAGAGCTATGTATACGACTCCTGACTTGATCCGCACCTAGCCGACTTAGCCGTTGGACCTCGCAATAGCAACCTAGGGGATCCTTACCGTAAAACTCTGCCAAAGATAGCAAGCAGAGTGCTTGTATCGTTGACAATTCCACTCGGCCCTCGTTGATACGGTTCATAACCATCTGATGTGCTGCTTGAGAAAATCTTGCGGATTCCCGGGCGGCATTACGCCTCATCCAAGTGTCATCGGAGTAGCGAATCATGAGACCCAGAAAGCTGAAAATAATTTCGGGGTGTCGGTCTGGAAAGGAGCTGCGCAACGTGTCGCAGTGGAACAGAGGGAGAGGCTGGCCATCGCAGTGTACCCGGTAACTGTCAACTAGTGCAAGAATCGTGGGCCACGGCGGAAGCGCAACCGTGATTAACTGGGATGACACTGACGCTGGGATGTTTCGATCTTCATGTAGCGGTCTTTCAGTGTCGGGTGAGCTCACTGAAGCCTGGGATTGGCCGCCGCTTCTTATGTTCTGAAGTACTTCCGCCAATGAAGACTCCAGTGACTCAATTCGATTATGCTGGATACGTTGGTATTTACTTCTTCATCTTTGAAAATTGGCTTCAACTTACTAATTCATGCTCGGTTCGCGAATCTTGCGAATCTGATGATCGGGGGTGTACAAAAGCTTCATGGGATTCATCGCTTAATTTAGCATGTGGTTCAGCAGCGTAGTAGCACTTATGTCTGAGTCGGACACATGTGGAGCAGGCTGGTCTCTCGCCAGTACATTTGGCCTTTTTACGGCTACTATAAGTCAGCTTGTGTGCTGTCAAGCCAATGCAGTCCACGGGTATGTTAAAAGCGGGGAACTTGCCGGCATTGTTCACAGGCTTGTCGCGTACGCTTAGGAGGTCTGTCATCGTTCAAATAGTGAAGATCCATGTGTTTTCATTGGCAAAAGATACTTGGAGAGGATATCGATGGCCATGAAGAGTGAAGATGTCACCAGAGTGGAGACTTGGCACTAAGCTTCATGTGGACTGGCTCATCGCACGCCATTCTAGTCATCTCAGTCGTTATGTGTACTCCATGCGGAGTACTCCGTAGTGCTCGGCATTTCGAACCCACCCAAATGAAGCAAGCCTAATCGTCATAATCCCAAGAATCTCACTTTTTGCAACGCTCGAGGAATGCTTCATGGGCCGAGACATACAATGTATTGAGTTTATCTATTGGCGCCACTGCTGCGCAAACACTATTAGCACAGTAAGTATCACAAATGGCACAAGGGTCTAACCTAATTAGGCTAGGCCTCTCTTGGCATTCTGTGACAAAAATTATTTACAGTATTACATTGTAAACAAAATTGTAAATAAAGTCACGTGATATGCACCGTCGACTATTTTGAGGAAGAAAATCACATGACTGAAAAATTATAACCACGTAAGATTATGATATAAATTAACACCTAGCATTTAGCACTGTATATAGTATTTTGATGCAGAGATTAAGGCGCTAGTAATAATTACGGCTATTCATTTGCCCTATACAGAGTACTACCAGGCTAAAATTCTAAATTTAAATGTTGCAGATAGTCACGTGATTCAACGCAGAACTCTGGAAGCTGGCCTGCAATCACGTGCCATCCTTACAAAACCATACTGTAATTAATTATGTCATGGAGTGTTAAGGGTTACTAAATAGGGTTAGCCGCTGTGCCATTAGTGATTTCTGCCGTGCCAATAGTGCTTACCCTCACGTAAACACATCACTTTGTGCAAATTCCTTGATTTTACACTTTTGAGGCAAATTTAATTTAATGCAATTAAAGCAAGAGAATCTATTTCAGCAAGGTGAAACAAGAGGGGATTTATGTAGGGAAACCCCATGCCTATTATTGTGATAGACGCAGTTGATGAACTAGTCTTGGAAGCTGGGAGGCATTCGGCTACAACGGTGTACAGCGCTCAATGCCGATTACCTGGATGTTTTTATCTGGCCTAAAAAATAAGGATATCTGAATTACTGTTATAGATCCCTTGGTAAGCAATGCACCCTGGCTCGGGAAGAAAATGAAACTTTTGCACTCCATGCAAATCTAGGTCTCGCCATGTTTTTGGGCGATCTCTGGGCCAAACTCCTGAATCAGATTAAATCAGGCAAGTGCACGGCCTTCAATAAAGAAAAAAGGTAAGAGAGCAGATGATCCGCAAGGGACGGAAACAACTGCCAACCCCTGCACTTTTGGAAGACTGTACATATTCCAAATGGTGTCTAAACCGTTGCAGTTGCCTTGTCCGTCCAGGTAGTAGAAATTAGTAACTATATCGTTGATGCTGGAAGCAATGAATATCCTGACTTTACTTTTCCGTAAGAAAAAGACTGCAGTGACAAAAACATACAACAGTGAGGATTCGCTGGTGGTCACCCACCCAACTACTAACTCACCGGCGTGTGGCTTAAGTACGGCTGAGCGGACGGGAAGCCCTGTTTTCCACATCCTATGGTCGTATGTACTTGACACAGTGCGGGAGAGGAATATACGATGCAAGCGGATTGCTGGACGAAGGGAGGCAGCATAGAAGGTTGAGAAGGTCGACCTCGTGAAACACGTCATCCCCTCAAACTCGTCACTGTACTCTGATTGCGTAATCCAGGCCGATTAGCACAGGTGCCCATCCTGGTCCTGATGACTGAATCGTCGTACCATGCACCGTATGACTGGTGCACGATCCGATTTTTGCAACAGGCAGGTGCCCCCACGCAACATCTTCAGATGGGGGATATCGGTATCCATGGGAATGGACATATGGTGTTCATGGAGAAGAATAGTTGGGAAGTTGCTGATGTTCTGCAGAGGTGGATAGAGCGGACGTAAGTTGTAGGATGCAAATCATTTTTCTTTGCTACAACACCTTGTCTCTGTCAAAGCATGTGGTTCTTCTGGGATGTGCTCGGAGGCGCTCAGAGTTCGAAGCAAGAGCTTGTGCCTCCTACGTCAGTAAGCGCTGGTGGTGTGGGGACAAGGAAGAACTTGGACTTCGAAGTTGCGTCTGCACGGCTATGTTGTAAGTACTAGCGTGAGACCCACACCCTGGGCAAAACTGCCAAGTTAGTCCCTGTCGCATCCGCTATAGTGATGGGAAGGAGCCATCTCATCCATACAAGTAGAATCCCATGCCTGTTCTAGAGTTTGTCCCCGAATATATCTATTGAAAGTAGAAAAGTCCATACGAATGAAAGCTTCGCCTCCATCAACGGACCACCCGAAGACCGGCGGCACGGGGATATAATTGAGTTGCCCGATAGCAAAAGGACTATGAGCTTCAGAGATATTCATCCCTGCCCACCATTCAACGAGAAGGTTTTTGTCCTGGAAAACCGCGGGCAGGCCATATTGCTAAATCCGGACGGTCGAGTGAGTCGGTTATGGGGAGTCGATAGGAGACTGCGTGCTTCAAAGTGGGAGGTCGTAGGTAGGCACCGAGAAGCTTAGGCTAAACAAGGATAATGTACCTTTTGTCTGGAGTCGCCATGTGAAAGATACTAAAGCTATAATTTGCTGTCCGTTAGGTAGGTGCTGGGGTTACCACGATTGCGCGGAGTAGATGACCATTACAAGGAGAAAGTTTTGGAGAACGATTTTTTCATTGAGCAACCATCTATTACGGCAGCTGCACAAATAGAGATAGCGAACAGGACTTCAGACAGCCTCCAACTACAAAATTGTCTACGGCGACAACATATCGGCACTACTATCGCAGGTCGAATGAAGAGCATCTGTAATCTTGTCACAAGTTAGCAATTGTTGGCACATTGAGGAGTCAAAAGTTCAAGCCAAGAGCATGTGTGAGGATGGAGGCATGGCGTCATCAAAAAATTAGAGTGTTGTTGTTGCATTATTTTAATCTTCAGAGCGCCCCGGAGGGGGGCGTAAATGCTCGGGGTTAAAAATTTATAATCATCCGCCAGGGTGATGTGGGATGGTGTGGTGTGCGCAATTTGGTAGGGAAGAAAAGGGGAGGAAGAATTGAAAACTCACCAATTCTGTGGAACCGAACAATGGGCGTAGCTACGTCCATTATACGAGTCCTAGGTTTCCGAGGGAAATCCATTGCCAAGACATGTGGTTTCATTCCCGGTCGCTATTTCAAGCTCCGGTTCAAGTAAATCTAATACATGGCATTCGCATCCCGGCGAGGAAGCGCTTAGTCGAAGAGACCGAAGCCCATATCCTCATCGGACTCCTCCTCCTCCTCAGCGGGAGCTGCGGCGGCAGGGGCGTCACCACCGGAGGTGGCGGCGGCAGCGACAGGAGCAGCAGAGGCGTACGCATCGGGGTTAGCGATGCGGTCCTTGAGGTCATCAATCTCAGCCCAGCTGTAGTCGGTGCTGATAGCAGCAGCGAGGACCTTCTTGTATCCGTTGATGATGGAGTGGATAACGGAGGGAAGGGTAGGGTAGTTGGCACCCAGGGAGACAGCAGTGATGGTAGCAATGGCCTGGGAGAAGGCGGCCAAGAGCTGCTCATCGGTGATGTCGAGGATATCAGCGCCGAAGCACTGACCGTTCTCGTAGACCTGGGTGATGGTCATACCGTAGGTGAACGGAGAGATGTTCAGCAGGTTAAGGAGGGTAGCCTCGGAGGCACCGACCTTGTTGCCGGCCTCAACGAGCTTGAGGTCGGAAACAATCTCAATGGTACCACGGGCAATCTTGGTGGGGACACCGAGAGCCTGGAAGAAGGCGGTCTTACCGGGCTCCATACCAGTGTTACCAGCGGGGATCCAGACATCATCGGGGGCGATGGCACCGGCACGAGCGGGGGCAGCGACACGGTTGGCAAGGATCTTCTCCTTGGTGGACTTGAGGTCACCGTTGGTGAAGATGAAACCAACATTGCCACGGACGAAGGGAAGGAGACGCTCCCACTCGGGGTTCTCGGTGACGAAACCCTTGAGGGCACGACGGACCATGGTGTTCTTACCCATCAGGACGACGGCCTCTCCACGGAGGGAGATACGGATCTCGTGCATCTGCTGGGAGCTGACATTGTCAACTCCAACGATGAAGATGGTGCTGTACTCATTGAGACTGTGACACAAAGATTGTTAGAAATTTTGAATCGAGTTAATTTGCCAGGCGCCATTGAGTTGAAACTAACAGAGCACGCAGCTTCTCAAAGTAAGCGGCCTTGGTTGCGGACTTGCCCCCCATTTCTTCTTGATTTCGGTGAAGATAGGTTGTTTAAGGGAAAGTCTGTTGTTGTGGTTGTGAATGGAAGAGAAGAAAAGAAGAGCTTGCCGAGTTGGGGAAAATTAATTTTGGTGGTGCGCTCGCTAGTGGGTCACGTGATGCAAAGTAGGACCCGCCCAAGATGGACAGGCATGGGCGGAATTCGATCAGAGGGATCTCGGGAGCTCTTACTTCTGTTATTTGTTGGCTTCTTGAATACAAGTAGTACACAATTGGCAAATTTGTGAGCTCATTGATTATTCCCATTCTGTGAATCAAGGCCCTTCATACCATGGCCGGTCTCCAACACCCGTTCCAGTGTCTGCGACATGTCAACAGGCAGTCAGCAGGCCAATCGGATATCCTTATCGCCACTGCTGGTCGCAATCTCTACTCTTACAATGCTTCCAGTGGTCAGCGCCTGGATGTGTGGCCTCAACCCGTAGATGCCAATGCGGAGGACAAAATCTCTGGCGCAGCTCCTGCATCTGAAAGCCAAGGCCCCCCAGAAAAGCGAAGGAAGCTGTCTTCGACCTCCGAGGAACAGACAGAAGCCAAATCTGAGTCAAAACTTAAGGATTCGAAGAAAAAAGCTTCAAACTCCTGGACCAACATTCCTCTCTTGACTGTTGCCCACGGCAAATATGTAGTGATTATGACCTCCGAGGACAAATGTGTTCGAGTCCTGAGTTTGGACAACGAAGGCAAACTCCAGCAATTGAGTGCTCGGTGAGTGATTATTCTTCTATCTGAAAGTACGCCAAACTCATCATTTATAGTACAATGCCCAAGAAGCTTTCTGCGCTTACTCTGACTCCCGATGAGAACAACATCTTGACTGGTGACAAATTCGGAGATGTGTACACTTTCCCACTAATTCCAAGCGGGGAATATGTGAAGGTTCAAGCCCCAGTGAAAACATATGAGCCAGCTGCTACGAACCTTACGGTGCACACGAAACGCAACCTTGAATCATTGGAGCAACAAATGAGACAGGCTGCTCTGTCGAAGACCAACCAATCAGAGCGAGTTGCCCTGAACTTCGAGCACCAAGTCATTATCGGTCATGTTTCGTTGTTGACGGAGTTGATTTCCGTCACCCGGCCTGCGGACTCGACCATGGGCAAACGGAATTACATTCTGACTGCGGATCGTGATGAGCACATCCGTGTCTCTCGCGGTGTTCCCCAAGCGCATGTAATTGAGCAGTTCTGCTTTGGCCACACTTCATTTGTTAGCAGTCTGTGCGTCCCTTCGTTCGAACCCAAGGTTCTTATATCGGGTGGTGGCGACAACTATCTGCTTGTGTGGGACTGGCTCGAAAACCAGATTTTACAGAAAGTCCAGCTTCCTGGGGCGGAAGGAGAGACTACCGTGCGCGGCATTTGGGATATTTCCCTCGAGCCTACCTCAGACAATGCCGATTCTGTGAAAGCTATCTTCGTTGCACTTGAAGGGTATGTTCCAACAACGATTAACATATCTATAATTCTCCTAACATTGAGAAAAGGTCTTCACAGCTTCTTTGCTACACTCTCGAAAGCAACAACACGATTACTCACCAAGATACTCTCCAGCTGTCAGGAAACGTTCTTGAACTGATTGGCCTTGATTCAAGAGGCTCTATTCTTGTTGCTGTGGATACCTTGCGGGAATCCGGTTCGACAAGTGCCTGGAAATCGTCTTCCCAGCCTCCTCTCGAAACCTTCCGCCTCAGTTCTGGAAAGTGGGCTCCTGTAGAGGACCCCATGGTCGCCAAAATCAACTCCGAAGGCACCTCAAGTCTCCCTACGACAATAGAGGAGAAACAGCAGAAAGAGCTGAATGACTCCATGTACAATTTGAGCAACCTGCGGAAGAGAGGTGACTACGACGAATAAAAGCGCAATTTTGATTAATGTACAGCGAATGATCAATTAGGGTTCCAAATACACATAACTCATCCAAAGAAATAAAAAAAACAACGTCGTTAAATCCACATACCCCGGTCTAAATATATGCTCCTAGATTCTTCGTTTAAGCACTTTGCTTTCACCACCCTTTAATCCGTTGTACCCCATTTCTGAACAAAGAAAAGATAACAAGCAGATCCGAGTTAAGTACGAGAATGTCATATAGGATATTGCCGAGGTTGACCATCATCTTTCGGTACATCGGTAGTCGGTTGGTTGGGACACATCCTTTTCAATTACACAACAAAGAATAGCCATTGAGAATTAGGGGAAATCGGATCTCTAAAGTCGCTAGATGTCCTAGTGTGAGGTATCTGAAACTTTCCTACTCCGTAGAAAGATAAAGTTTTGGCTAGCAAGGAGGGATATAATTGCTTCTTCATCTACGGACTATAGAGCACCAAGTGAGCCAGCAAGTCAAAATGTGCCCTGATAAGATGCCCCCGAGGGGCTGAGATATAATGTATTAATTCATCACGGTAGCCTAAATCTTGTGAGGATCTCCCACGAATGGTCACATCCAATCGGATCCTAATTGTAGTTCTTAGCTGGACTCAAGGTGGTTAGAAGCAGACTAGAAGCATCTTTAAGCTCTTGGAGGCTCCAGCGACTCGGCATTTGATCTACGGGGACACCATATGGCTATCCTGCTAACATAACAAAGTCCCAATAAACATAGAAGGGCGGATAGGACAACATCTGGTAGAACAAGTTGTCTAACAAGAGACAATCGTTATGTACCGGTGGTATTCACGGCTGGACACACAAACATGTTAATTGATTTGACAACCCGAATTCTAGCTATATTCCAATGAACACAAAACTACCCAAATACCGCCAAAAAAATAACGAAAAAAAGAACCCCCCGGGAAGAAAACACAGTTCATAGTTGTGAATGTACGGGTCTAGAGGGTTGCCACAGTGTTTGCCGATGATCACGGGCCGCAATAACCGGAGAACCTTGTAATCCCACTTCTTCCCCTCCATCCCACTTGCACATTCCACCGACAAAATGCAGGAACAATTTGAGCCTTTGAAGAACGATTTGCTGTTGCGGGCTGCCAGGGGTATGCATACTCTGTGTTTTGTGTTTTAATCGGAGCTCTCGGAGCTGACAATCGCAGGTGAGAAGGTGGAGCGTCCTCCGATATGGGTCATGCGACAGGGTGAGTTAAACTTATTCGTGCACCAGTTCAAGATTAATTGATTGACATTTTTGTTTAATTCAACAGCTGGTCGATACCTCCCCGAATACCATGAGGCGAAGGCCGGCCGTGACTTCTTCGAATGCTGCCGCACACCTGAAATCGCGTCGACCTTGACCCTCCAGCCCATTGAGCGTTATGAAGGCCTCATTGACGCCGCAATTATCTTCTCCGATATCCTAGTTATTCCTCAGGCGATGGGTATGGTTGTGGAGATGCTGGACAAGAAGGGACCTCATTTCCCCGAGCCGCTCGACTCCCCAACGGATGGACAGTACGAGAAAGTCATGGCGAAAAAGGTGGACGTGAAAGCAGAGCTTGACTACGTCTATAAGGCAATTACCCTCACACGATTCAAGCTGAAGGGCCGGGTGCCCCTGATCGGCTTCTGTGGTGCACCATGGACACTGCTGTGTTACATGGTCGAAGGCGGTGGTAGCAAGCTGTTCGTGCAGTCCAAGAAATGGGTCTACAAGTACCCTGCCGAGGCACAGGCTCTTCTGCAGAAGATTGCCGAGATCTGTGTGGAATATCTCGCGCTCCAGGTCGCTGCCGGAGCGCAGCTAGTGCAGGTCTTTGACTCCTGGGCCGGCGAGCTGTCTCCCGTCTCATTCAAGTCTTTCTCGCTTCCTTATCTGCGCCATATTTCTGCCAACCTCCCCAAGCGGCTGCGGGAGATGGGTTTGGAGCCTGTCCCCATGACCGTCTTTGCCAAGGGCGCCTGGTATGCTCTGGATGACCTTTGCGATTCGGGCTACAATGTTGTCGGATTGGACTGGCTGCACGATGCCGGTGAGGCCATGCGCATTGCCAACGGTCGTGTGACCATCCAGGGCAATGCGGATCCTGGCATGCTCTACGGTGGTCCCCCGGCTATTACTGCCACTGTTGAGCCCATGGTTGAGGGATTCAAGAAGGGCAAGCAGGGATGGATCTGCAACTTGGGCCACGGTTAGTTGAACTTTGAAACTTGGGGTTGCATATCATTTAACTCATTCTCTCTCAACGCAGGTGTTACTCCATTCGTCGACCCCGAGAACCTCAAGTTCTTCTTTGAAGAAATCCACCGCTTGACCGTATGATTGTGTGTTTCTTGAAATTTAAAAGCAGTCGGCTTCTTCTCCGACTCAGACTAAAAGATACACATATTTTGGGCGTGAATATTTTCAATTCTCGGGGTATTTAGGGCTATGATACATGCAGGCCTTATGAAATTAGACAGCGATATCCTCGTTCCTGTATAGCGGACACTACAGTTAGTATTGATGATCATGAAACAACCAACAATCCTCGAGGCAACTGCGAGCAGACCGGGGGCCGCTTTGCGCATTGCGATAAACCAACCACCAAACTCAACATACCATAGCTCAGGCTTCTCCTTCATGAAGTTGGTCATCAATTCCTTGCACTCAGCATTATCCAGGACAACGACCTCCTTGCCCTTGTTGAGCAGAAGCTCCTCACCACCCATGAAACTCTTGTTCTCACCAATAACAACCCGATTGACCTTGTAGAGGATACAAGCACCGGTACACATATCACAGGGCGAGAGGGTGGTGTACATAGTAGCACCCTCGTAAGCAGAGGCAGGGAGACGGCCGGAGTTTTCGAGGGCGGACATCTCGGCCTTGGATGTGTTAGCGGTATTTCATGCACGCTATAATAGTGGATGTAGATATAGATCGACAGTTTATATCACTTGGATTATATCACGCTATACTGACATGCAAGACAGCGCTTCCCTTTTGAACGCGCATATTGTGACCACGCCCAAGGATCTTTCCATCCTTCGAGACCAGGGCAGCACCAATTGGCACACCTCCCTCAGAGAGGCCCTGTCTCGCCTCTTCGACGGCGGCAATGAATCCGGGATCTTGTTCCATTTTGGAGAGTGCAGTAATTGAGCTGATGGGTAGGATACTAGAGAGGGGCAAGATAAGAAAACTACGCGGAGTACAGAAATCTACTCCAGAGACAATCGGAGAGTTCCGAACCCCTCTATGACGATAGGGCCGAGTGGACCGTGAAGAGCTTTTTTTTCCGCCTCGCCTCTTGGCTTATCGATAAGAGAAGATATGTGGCTAGAGGGTGGCTGATAGTGGCGAGGGTTCAAAATTTCTGCATTGTGAGTTACTGGTACATTTACAGGGATGGTATGTAGGATACAATATGCAAAAACCCGAATACAACCCTCATATGATATGCTTTTTAAATCAATAAAGCGCCGAATTAACTGGCCTTCAAGAATCATCTCATTCTAGGCATCTCGACATAAATCTGGGCGCCTGATGGACAAAATATGCATCGTTAGTCAGCAGTAACAAAAAACCATGGAAGCGCGGAGAAAACTTGCGAAGACCATCGAAGATCGCAGAATCCCGTAGAATCAGCGCTCGGGCCAATTTAGGATGTACATAGAAGCCACCAGAAGAGCTGAAGATGAAAAATAGGCCGAATTGTAGAGCAAAATGTCGATTCTGGATTGAAAAATTGCAAAATTTGCTTTGAAGCGAGACAAAGAGAACTAGTGTAAAATCGTCAATCCTTAGTTGCCCTGGTAATTTATTGGGTAACTTTACGAGCCCCATACAGGTACCTGGGTAAAAAAGTTACTCGGCCTTTTTTGGCTTCGATTATTATTGTTCAGATAACCACCTCGCCCTTTCTCTCCCCTCCACTTCCTCATCACCCTCCAGCCAGGACTTCAAATACCCGCAATTGTTGTCCATTTGGCATTTCTCTTATAAAAGCCGTACTAAAGTTTTCGGCGCCTTTTCTCCCCTCCATTCTCCCGCTTCATTTCTGGATTCCACGGGAATACCTGATATTGATCTTCTTTCTTACGCCGCTTGATTCCCCGCATACTTCACAATGGTCAAGGAAACCAAGTACTACGATATCCTCGGGGTAGGTTGAACTATACTTGGCCAGTTGCTAGGCCAGTTTGATTCGTGCTTCAAATCTGACTTGGCGTTTCTTTCATTAGATCGCTCCCACCGCTACTGAGGCTCAGCTCAAGACTGCCTATAAGAAGGGTGCTCTCAAGTACCACCCTGGTATGTGACAATCCCGGAGACTCCGATAACATATGTGGAAACACTCAGCTGACATCCTTTTGTCACATGAAGACAAGAACACCAACAACCCCGATGCCGCAGAGAAATTCAAGGAATTGTCCCACGCCTACGAGACTCTCTCCGACCCCGAGAAGCGTCAACTGTATGATCAGCTCGGTGAGGAGGGCCTGGAGCACGGCGGTGGTGGTGGCGGCGGCATGAACGCCGAGGATTTGTTCTCTCAATTCTTCGGCGGCGGCGGCGGCGGTGGTGGCCCCTTCGGCGGAATGTTCGGCGGCGGCATGCGTGAACAAGGTCCAAAGAAGGCCCGCACAATCCACCACGTGCACAAGGTTAACCTCGAGGATATTTACAAGGGCAAGGTATCCAAGTTGGCGCTCCAGAAGTCCGTCATCTGCGGTGGCTGTGATGGCCGCGGTGGAAAGGAGGGCGCTGTTAAGGAGTGCGCGGGCTGCAACGGTAGCGGTATGAAGACTATGATGCGCCAGATGGGTCCCATGATCCAGCGCTTCCAGACCGTCTGCCCCGACTGCAACGGTGAGGGCGAGATCGTCCGTGATAAGGATCGCTGCAAGAAGTGTAACGGCAAGAAGACCGTCGTTGAGCGCAAGGTTCTTCACGTTCACGTCGACAAAGGTGTGCGCGACGGCCACAAGATTGAGTTCCGCGGCGAGGGTGACCAGATGCCTGGTGTCATGCCCGGTGATGTCGTGTTCGAGATTGAGCAGAAGCCCCACGCCCGCTTCCAGCGCAAGGGCGACGACCTCTTCTACCAGGCCGAGATCGACCTGCTTACCGCTCTTGCCGGTGGTGCCATCCACATCGAGCACCTCGATGATCGGTGGATGACCGTTAACATCGCCCCTGGCGAGGTTATTGTTCCTGGTATGTGACTTACTTTTCTTTTCCGTACAAGCCTTGTGAAACTTGTTACTAACAAGTATTTTTAGATGCCATTAAGGTCATCCACGGCCAGGGTATGCCCTCATTCCGCCACCACGACCACGGTAACCTGTACATCAAGTTCGATGTCAAGTTCCCCAAGAAGGAGGAGCTCCAGAATCTGGAACTCCTTGAGCAGGTCCTTCCTCCTCGCTCCGACAAGTTCGTTCCCCCGACCGACGCCATGGTCGAGGACTTCGAGCTTGAGGACCCCGAGAACGAGCACGACCAGGCCCGCGCCCACGGCGCAGCCGCGACCGGCATGGACGAGGACGAGGACGATGTGCCCGGCGGTGGCGAGCGGGTGCAGTGCGCTTCGCAGTAAAAGGATTTCGGAGACAATTTCCATGCCGTAAATGGGGGTTGATGCCAGGCCAATGATGAAGACTTCGCTTATGATACCATGTGAAGGGGGCCCTTCTCCTTAACCCCGATTTGACGCGGGAAACCTGTTTGTTTTCTTTATGCTTTGCCATGGCGTTTCCTCCGAAGACCTGGAAGATATCTTTTTCTCTTTTTTCTGTCTTCTTGGTTTCCATTTTCCAATTTCTCCTGTAATCCTCTTTCGAATCCCTCGCCTTGTCCAATTCTTTTTTGTCTTCTTCTTTTGCATACACGTTTCGGGTCCTTGGTCCCTTGCTTTTCCATTGCTTTTTCACGTTTGTTGCCTATTTTATGTTTTCCATGGCAACTGGAGCTTGTGTGGTGGGAGTGCGCTGATAATGAGTGCGCTGACGATGGGAAAGAGTCATGAATCGAAGATGGATGAGACGAGACCACGATTGCGGATCTGGCTCTTTCGAACGGATCTAAAAGATTTTTGTTGCCCATGCTGGCTTTGTCCTAGGATGAAGCTCTGGGGCGGGGTCGCGCCGTGATCATGATGGATTCGTGCTTTTTTTTTTGTTAGCCTGCACTCTGATGATGACCTTGAATAGACATTGAATGTTTTCGTTCCAATGCATTTGCTCATCCTATGGATGGTTTGTTTGATATGACACGTGTTGTTGGTAATAGAACTTGTAGTAAGAGTGAAGAGAAGTGGGAGTGCGGCGAGATAGCTTGGAAGTCCTCAAGGTACTCTGTGCTGTTGTGGGACTGACTTCCAAGGTCGTCCTGTGAAATCAAGTGGTATGGATGTTTTCTAGTGTACAATAGGTAATGTGAAAGAGTGTGTCATGGCTACTTCGTAAAGTGGTGAACTGCTGTGGGCTATTCAGAGAAAAGTCGGAAGACACTACGTTTGTGGTGTGACGCGACAGTTTCTCCTTATCTCGGCAACATTACGGAAATCCTCAATGCCTAGCTACGGCGATCCGAGCTTCAAATTTCCTCGAAGCGAACACTCCGTGCTATTGCCAACCGGTATGTTCTTCCTATGTAATCTAACCGAGGGTGGAACTTGGCAATGTAGCCCAATAGTCCGCGTCTTCGACCTCCGCTTTTCCTCGTTGCCAGGCTTCCATGTGATAAAGACGGACATGGAACGTTATATCCAATTTCCGACACGACTCTTGCAGCTCTGCAGTCTTATCGTGGATCTCTTTATCTGTCAGCGGCGCAATCTCAGGACAGGCCTGGCGTGATCGTTTGCGCTCTTCCTCTTCCGCCTTCGACCATTCCTCCCAGTTTCCTTCGATTTCAATCGTCTTTAGTCGAGGGAAGCGATCTTCCGAGACAGAAACAAGATTCTTCAGTTCTTCGACCAGGGTATCCACACCCCAATCGTACATGTCCGATACATACAACTGCTCCAGCGATGCTGGAAGTAACGATACAAGCGGACTTTGGGTAGAGGCTATATGCCCGTGACGCCCAAGAGATTCGAAAGTCTCAAGTGAAGGTTCTTCAGCATGACGTAGTCAGACAGGGATCCGATCCCTCCTGAGGACCCTGGCGTGTAATCATCGCCCGGGTAAATATAGCCAATAATGACCGACTCCAAAGTACTCTTTTGGAACGAGAGCGACTCCGTGAAGTTGCAGGCCCGGAAGGGGGTGAAATGATCGCAGTACTGCGGTGGCTCCATAAATAGCCCTGCAATTTCGTGATGAAGGTATTTGAACGACTTCAGATTCTTACATAGTGCAATCAAAAATTTAAAGCCATCCTCCGCACCACTGTCTCGGAATCCGAGGTGCTCGATCAGCGAGCTACGAGGAGGAAGAAATTGGCTTGGCCAGTCAAATTCACCCACTGGATTGCCTTTGAGAGTTCGCATAGAACGCAAACGGTAGAAAAGAGCGAGCTTTTGCGGGTCAAAGTCCCAGCCTGTGCAGTGCGGGACGTGGATATGAACTTCGCATGGCGAGGACAGAATTGGGGTTTCGTCTGAAGGCCATTTTTTATCCACAATGCGTTGAAAAAGACGCTCGGTGTGCATTGTTCCTGAACCACCCCATTCGATGTCGAGCTTTTTGATATTAGGGACCAGGTAAAGCAATACCGCCAACCAGGAGTCGCAGTCGGTGTTGATTTGGAGAGCGGCAGTTGGGCCCGTCATGTAACGGGCGACTCCCAGTAGAGGATGGTTCTCTAGATCATGAGGAAAGCGGGTACATTGGTGCGGACCCAGGGCGCTCTTCTCTGGCTTCAATTTTCCTAGGGTGAGGCTTTAAACTGTATGGCCTTGCTTCGGGCCCCGGAGAAGATTGTAGACTAGGGACGCTACCGTGGCTAAGCTAGGTGGTACAGTAAGTGGATGCATGTCAAGAATTGAGAAGATCACTGATGTTTTCCTCAATATCTAAGCTTGAGAGGCGGGTTTCCTACGGGTTGCATGCGTTTCGAGTTCAAATATTCTATGGGGCCGAGATTGTGTTTGTTCGAAATGCCGAACTACAACACACTACGGAAAGTAAAACGATGAGCGTGAAGCTAGGCTCTTTATTGACACATTATAAGGCCTATTACTTTGGATTGGACACGATGATGACTGGAGTCAGTCAAACGAGCCGAAAAATGTGCTCTATGAATGTGGCCACCAGACACTTGTTCCTTACTACGTCAGGTATGATCTCTTCTTTATCTGCCATAGAAAGCCCAACAGCTCAATTTTTCCACAGTTCATGTCACTGGGTGGGCTTAGCTACCTGCTGACGGGTGGGAAACTTAGTGGAAACTACCTGTTGTCGTCTATGAGTATACATAACTATAGCTGTTGGATTCTGCATATTGCTCCGCATGGTAAATGAGTGAAAAGTTAAGACGACGCGAGGCCCGAGTATGATTGGTATTGGATTGTAAATAGCCCAAAGCTGTGTTTTCTAGATGGGTGGTATCGAGATAAACCATAGGCTAGGGACTAGATGGAACAGTTAGACAAGTCCAAGCAATCATTGGGACAACGCTTGAACTAACTGTACCTTATGCCAATATCAATACCCTTAGAACCCAATAGATGCCAGGTGGGTGGGGGAAAGAGAACCATGGTAAAACAAAATCTGGTTATGGCTGTTTGTCTTGTATTCGAAGAATCGACATCTTCCTGTAGCGCACTGGTAGGATATCGACCGGGGATGATCCGCATCCCAACCTGCTATAATCCGTCTGCTCCACTGCCTTCCATCTCCACAGAAACATGGGGGGTTTTCTCCCGAAACACCCCGTCTATCTCCAAAACAAGCAAATTTCCCACAAGAAGAGCAGGTGTAGTATGGACGGTGTGCATTGCCATTTGCATTGGATAGACTGCAATGCCGCTCTTTGGTAGGCTTGTTACAATATAGACAGCGATAATTGAAAATATTGTTCATGTTTCAGAATGGAATAGATTTTGCTGAGGTCGTGGTTGAGGTTTGGGGGCAATTCTCCAGATTGGGGATGAAGAAAAACACGAAAGATCAGCGACACAATAGCCTATTATACGGCACGATGAGGCTCAGTCTATGTGTACTCAAGGCTGTCATGAGTCATGTAAGCTGTGTGGCTATGAGAGAGGCGGACTCGTGTGCATAAGAATCTCTCAATACTGAGCACAGGGATTTCTTAGAAAAGGATAACCTTACTTGTTTCTTGCAGTCCGATTTCCCTTCTTACAAGCACCCAAATAATTGTTGACTTACTTAGCCAAGAACCTTTAGTATTGCGGATTGCGGGATCTTTATCCTTTTGAATTTTTATACATAGAGTGAATCTTTCAAAGTGACATTTAATTTGATCCAAGTATTTGATATTTGCTATAGAAATAGGAAATCGAATCCCAGTAACAAGCCCAAGGCAGACTTGGGCAGTGAGCAAACTAACAAGTGGCGTACCTTTCCAACTTTCGATGGAACCGGTTGATGAAAAGCAATTCAAAACTAACATAACTGAGCCTCAGTGTTGGGGATTAAATTAATTCAACTGCCTAAAGGTTCGCTTGTTCTGTTGGGAAGCAGAGATCCCACAATGCATGCCTCATGCTGTCGGGTCTAGTACAAACAGCCCAGAATTAATCAAATCAATCAGAGCTAGCTGCCTATCATCTACTGGCCTAGAAATGCAGGCCACTATAGAAATTAGAACCAGTCTCTGTGGACTGCCATGATCCAACATCCACCTGATTTACCTACATCTCATATCCCATCTGTCAAATTTTGTTTTCACTTGATTCTGTAATTTTCAAAGTCAGAGATCACACACAGTATCTCATTTGGTTACTATTTTACATTCTAACCTCCTTTCACCTGTCACATCCTACGAACAGCAATGAGACTGAGAAGAGAAACCCAAGGCAGGCGTTGGTGTACGCCAAATTTCCCCGCTCTAAGCTACTGCCCAAACTGAAAAGCCTCTAGGTGCAGACCATCCCATCGAATTAGAAGAATCGCCACAGAAAGTCTAGGGGTGTTCGCAAAAGCCAATATACATCGAGGCACCAGTGTCATCTCCGAACAGGCCCTACTCGAAGTCAATCCAGAAACTTTAACCCTAACCAACATCGTGGCAGCCTTCGAACGTCTTCCGCCTTCCCAGAAGGAATCATATCTGAATCTCTATGGATAGACAGGCAAACTAATCAAACTCTTTGCTGAGGAATGCGTTACTTCGGTCAGAGCTACTCTCTGATAGCTCAACGGAATGGTTCATGGAAGTTTGACCTGCGGAACCATGTATCCTTGTGTGAATATCGAATCACTTGTCCGAAGAGGTACTTTTTGTCAAGTGGTAGCGAGAGTAAAAAGCCTCAGAATATTAAAGCTAGCTGACTTATTTCGGGGATGTGAGAGACGGTGTGTTGGCGATGAGACGGTAGGGACTAGGAAGACTGCGGAAGCCGGATTGGTTTTGTGAAGAGAGACGGCCTCGTAGGGCTAGCTAGGCATGAACTCATTGTCCTGAGTTAAGTTGCTGTTCTGAAATTACAAGCAGATCACACCTATCTCAGCAGTTGGTCAATAGAGACAGACGCAATAAGATATTAGAACAACTAACTATCTTGCCTAGCAGTATGTGTGTTTCATGGCCTTTGGCCTGATCTCAAGTTTCATGTAGTCGGGTCTCTGTCTCAACGCAAATTCTGATATAACCGGAAGATGAAGGGATGGAGACTTGGACGACTCGCTGCCTGTATCAGATCAGCAGGACGAACTGTACGGAGTAGTCTAAAGCTGAACAAACATTTGGCTCGGGATGGCTAGACAGGAAATCCTTGTGGCCAACTCTAGCATCGATAGTTCAGCTATGTCGGGCGCAAATAAGATTTGATTTCTAAAGTACTCTGGATGACGAAAAAAAATAACACGATTGTGTCACGCAATTCTACCGTGGGCTTGGGCCGGCACTAGAGATCCGCTCTACTTTGTATTGACTTCAAGCTAACAAGTAGAAGGGTCTGATGACAATGTACTACAGGAATAGTGGCGATTGCGAAATGTTGTTGTTCATGTACAACCAAGTATCTACCTTGATCCCAAGCTTTGAAGACATCTATCTGTAGTTACGCCCAGGTGCTCCAAGCTCACCGGTATCGGAACCCAAAGGTTCTAGAACAGAGCTAGTTTGTCTGACACTTGTCAAAAGGTCGGAGATGCTTCGGGGTAAGTCCTGCAACTGGTGCCTTTTTTTTCTCCGAGGGATTTTGAATCCTAGTTCATGATCATGCCAGCTCTTCGATGAGGAACAAGGGGTAGAAGTGCCAGATGAACAACTGCCCACGCAGGTCCAGGGACACTCATTACATGGAATAATATGGAGCCGCCTCGGAATTCTCAACAAAAGTGAGTTCACCATCACCCCTGCATATGCACGGGTGCATTGAACACATCGTGCCATCAGTCACACAGACACCGGAGATGAGATAGACTTCCAATGGTACACAAGATCCGTTACCATATGTAGTAATAGGGCACAGGGGACTCGGGGATCAAGAACATGGAACCCCGAGCCGAGCAAGCATAACGACGCTATGTTGTTATATTAGGAGCAAGGGCGAGAAATGAGTGCAAAAAAGAAAGCCAAAAAAATTACCAATAATGTGACAAACTGAATGACTAGTCGAATATGACAAAGTTCTCGTATAAAACAAGCCAGACGCCACCCCTTCTAGACAAGACGAGGCTGAAACCGAGGAGCATCTCCGAGGAGAGATGTACTCCGTGTAGCGGAGATGCTTGTACCCACGAGAACGGGTATGCAACCCTAATCAGCAGCAGATCCGACGATTTCTTAAGAGTCAGCTGCCTGAGATGGATGGCGCGACCCCACATTATCTCCTTTTTGCTTCTTCTTGTCGTCTATTTCTTCTCTCATATCCCGCTATAACGTTCTAGTCTGGGAGCCAAGAGAATCCACGGGTCTTGGACTGGGCGGCAGCAATGTCTTGCGTGATATTGATACGGTCAAAGGCGCCGAGGAATGCACTAGGAAGACTAGCCAACGACTAAAGTGGAAGATGTAAACAGAGGTAGCTGATAGGTTTTGTACGGAGTACAAAAGACCAAGAGTGGCATGGGTAGTCTCGTGGCACCATATTTTAAGTTAAGGGCGCAGGTCTAAGACGGATGTGCTCTGCAAGTTGCACTGCTTTAGTACTTTGGCATTGGGGATATCCCGGTAGACGTGGGCCAAAGATAAAGCTTGATGACGTGATTTTGATCTTGGTTGCGCCTTTGTAGAGTGGATGAAAAAGCATGCAGGGGACATGGGAAATACATGCATATTCGAAGCTCCATATCAAATTTAAGAATATGTATGTGCCTCAAAATTTGGCCGTTGGGGTGCCGTTAGAGTGAAAGAGGCAACTGCTCTGGTGCGGCCTTGTTGCCCTAATCCGTACTTTGAGAAATCACCCGAGATAGCCAAGGTTCTGCAAAGGCCGATCGGTTAGGTATAGCGTGGTTATGTAAAAAGGCAACTGTCTACGGAGTACTCCGTAACTACCGCGAGAATACCTGGGTAATAGGTAATAGGTGTTTTTCACTACAGATGCACCTAACAGATAGAGTAGCCCCGAGCTCAAACGAACCCCACATTTTTTTTAAATTTTTAAAATAAATGGACCATTCCGCAACGGGACCACGCGGCAGATAATCAACATAATTTAGATCCCGTCAGTGTGGATCTATACCTAGGGACATTTTAAAAGGTTCTATAAAAAAAAGATTTTGAAGCTATACAATTATGTAACAAACCAAGGCGGTGACCTGGAATAAAGTTGATCAGTTGAAGATTAGCAAAAAACTCCACCCAAAAAACATCTCCAAACGTGGAACCTCTCTTTTTTTCCTTTCACCATCTCGCCTCCAGATTGCGTGTTCTAAACGGTCCGTGATTGGTCTTATGGCCCCCACTTGTTGATCTTCTTGGGGCAAATCTCATTGAGGCGGTCATTTGTCACACTCCTTGGCACTATGCTCCCTCAGTTTGGTCAAGGACATTCATCTTCAAATTTCATTATTTACTTGAGCTAATCAGATGAGGAGAGAAATGAAACAGTGCTTAAAACAACCTTGGAAGGATTTTAAAATCAAGTAATCAAGTTATCCCATCTCATCTCGACCATGGGCCCCATATGTTGTATGTGAAAAACGGATTAGACTCCAGAGTACGGAGTACCTGGGTACAACATACGGAGTACTCCACGACCCGTCGTCATATTCTTCCAGAGTGGGACCTGCCTCTTCAGTGATCAACTCGAATCGTGGACCCGCGTGAAATCCCTGGTTTTTAGTAACGTGAGCTCGCTTTCAATCAGGTTTTGCTTTTTTTTCGTGTGATTATTATATCAAAAGCACTTTGTGCACAATTGTCCCTTGCTTTAATTCGATTCAAGCGAGTTAAGCGGAAATTTCCCACCGGGGCAAAATCTTAAATTTGAATCTGGGGAGCTTAGATATTGCGCCATTTGCGATCGAATCACGCATCCAACCTTCTTGGCCTTTTTTTATTTTATTTTTTTTGTCGCGCCATGCAGAGTACATGATTGTCTGATTTGAACATTCTTTTTATATTCTTGATCATCACCACATTTTTGGGGACTCGTATCTTTCCAAGTCACCGTCAACACACATCATCCTTGTGGTGAAGCTTCGTCCACTTCCGGCTTTTGATATTGTCAACTCCGGTCTGTACAAGCATAATCATCATGTCCGAAAAACGGGACACGACCAGTTCCAAGATTGGTCATACCCTGGCCAAGGTCCTCGGTATCAAGCTTGCATACAGAGACCCTCTAGGTGCTACCGGTGACGCCGTTACAAGAGGAGAGTCGGAATTTTCCATAGGCACCGTCGACACATACTCATACAACGAGCCCGAGCCGACAAGCCTCGACTGGATTCGCGAGACCACCCCGTCTGGAGCTCAGGTGGCCAGATATTTTATCAGCCTATTCCCTTTCCTCTCATGGATTGGCAACTACAACCTAACATGGCTGTACGGTGACTTGGTTGCCGGTATCACCGTTGGAGCGGTTGTTGTGCCTCAAGGTATGGCTTATGCTGAGCTGGCTGGACTGCCGGTACAGTACGGTCTGTACTCTTCGTTCATGGGAGTTTTGATCTATTGGTTCTTTGCCACGTCAAAGGACATTACCATTGGAGTGAGTGACACTGCGACCGAATGAAAATTAAAGTGACATTACTGACCTCATCTCTTAGCCTGTGGCCGTCATGTCAACTCTTACCGGAACTATCGTATCAAAGGTCCAGGATGAATACCCAGACTATCCTGCCCATTTGATTGCATCCTCTCTCGCGATCATTTGCGGTGCTATTGTTCTAGCGATGGGTCTCCTGCGTATCGGATTCATTGTCGATTTCATTCCTCTCCCCGCCATTTCGGCCTTCATGACCGGCTCCGCTATAAATATTTGCGCGGGACAAGTTCCAACCATGTTAGGCGAGTCGGCCAAATTTAGCACGCGCGGTGCCACCTACAAGGTCATTATCAACACACTCAAACACCTCCCCAGTTCGAAGTTGGATGCTGCTATGGGTGTCACTGCCTGTGCAATGCTATACATGATCCGTTCAGGATGCACTTACGCCGCGAAGAAGCAGCCCGCTAGGGCCAAGACTTGGTTCTTCATCTCGACTCTTCGGACTGTGTTTGTGATCTTGTTCTACACTATGATTAGTGCCGCCACGAACTTACACCGAAGGGAGCACCCGGCGTTTAAGCTCCTCGGAAAAGTCCCTCGAGGATTCAAACAGGCCGCCGTGCCCACTATGGATTCCAAGATCATTAAAGCCTACATTGGCGAGCTTCCGGCTGCGGTCATCGTTCTTCTGATTGAGCACATTGCCATCTCCAAGTCTTTCGGCCGTGTTAACAACTACACTATTGATCCCTCTCAGGAATTTGTGGCCATTGGTGTTAGCAACCTTCTCGGGCCTTTCCTCGGTGGCTACCCCGCGACTGGATCTTTCTCCCGGACGGCTATCAAGTCCAAAGCTGGCGTGCGCACACCCCTTGCTGGTGTCATTACCGCGGTCGTGGTGCTCTTGGCTATCTATGCCCTGCCCGCTGTCTTCTTCTACATCCCCAAGGCTTCTCTAGCTGGTGTCATTATCCACGCCGTTGGTGATCTGATCACTCCCCCGAACACTGTTTACCAGTTCTGGCGCGTGTCTCCGCTTGATGTGATCATTTTCTTCATCGGTGTCATTGTCACTGTTTTCAGTTCCATTGAGAATGGTATCTACTGCACAATCTGTGTGTCGATTGCAGTCCTCCTTTTCCGTGTGGCCAAGGCCCGCGGTCAATTCCTGGGCCGTGTCACTATCCACTCTGTCGTCGGAGACCACCTGTTGGACAACGATGGAAAGTACGGATCGTTCGGAACTCACAAGACTCCCTCCGACGACGAGGACCGCCACCACCGCACCATCTTCCTTCCCATCAACCACACCGATGGCTCCAACCCCGATATCGAAGTGGAGCAGCCCCTTCCTGGTATCTTTATCTACCGCTTTGCCGAGGGCTTCAACTACCCCAACGCCAACCACTATACCGATTCCCTGGTTCAAACCATATTTAAGAGCACCCGCCGAACGAACCCGAACGCCTACAAAAACCGCGGCGAACGTCCCTGGAACGACGCCGGTCCCCGCCGCGGCAAGGAAGGCAGCGACGACGATTCACACCTACCCCTTCTCCAAGCCGTCATCCTGGACTTCTCATCCGTGAACAACGTCGACGTCACCTCAATCCAGAACCTGATCGACGTCCGCAACCAGCTGGACATGTACGCCTCCCCTCGCACGGTTCAATGGCACTTCGCACACATCAACAACCGCTGGACCAAGCGCGGCCTGGCTGCCGCAGGCTTCGGCTACCCGACACCCGTCGCTAGCGACGGCTTCCACCGGTGGAAGCCCATTTTCAGCGTGGCCGAGATCGGAGGCAAGGCCTCCGCCGCCGCGCACGCCGAAATTCTCGCCAACCAGCGCGAACAGTCCCTCCACAAGAACGCGGACCTTGAATCCGGCCTCAAGTCCGATTCCAACACTACCGCCTTGGAGACCGACGGCATCGAGACTGCGTCCGAGAGCTCCGAGGCCATCCGCGAAGAGGTGTTCAATCGCGATATCATCGACAGCAAGGCGTACCAGCGTCGTCCGAAGGTTGCGCTCGTGCAGGGCATGAACCGGCCTTTCTTCCACATCGACTTGACCAGCGCTCTTCAAAGCGCTGTTGCCAATTCCTCGGACGTGATCCCGCACGTTGAGTGATTCGTCTTTTTTGTTTATGTGTTTCATTTTCTTCGATCTGCACTGCATCTCCTGCTTGCTACTTGTCTGCATCGATCAGTTGTTCCTCCCTGGCTTGGAGTCTGATCTGATATACCCCCTCCGATTATGACCTGTTAATATCGTTTTCGCTCCTCCCCTATACCTTTTGTCACTTAGCAATTGTCTATATTGGATGTACACCATGGCACTGACTGTGTACATCCTGTTGTTGTGATATATTCTTTCCGCACTATTCCCTTGGTTCGCGTGTGTTGGTTTATTTGGTCTGGGTCTTGTTTGTTGGCCCTTTTGGATCTGGGAAGAAACGGATTGTTTGGAATGGACTTGGCTCCTTGATTTCTTCCTGGGGAGATACATACCCCTTTTGCTTACATATCTTGGATAGACCTTGGTGAATCTATTCCACCTTATCGTTTAAACATACATAGCCTGTGTAGTCCCTTACACCCTGTGTAACCATCATTAGTTAACTGGTCTAAGTATCAGCTGTCTGATTGATAATCGATCATCCCCAACCACGCCCTGTTAATTTCCCTTCTGCTAAGCGCGCTGAGCATGGTGATCATCTGGCCTATCTAGACTTCGTCGGGCCCGTTGGTCGTCTTTGTTATGGTAGTTAGGCTGGGGGATATTTGCTTTCAAGTTGAGGTTGCTTCTTTGGTTTTATGTAGGAGCTTGCAGTACTGACTGTCTTCACAAGGCGCGCCAATGCTGGGTTTATCCTTGATGCTGCTGGCGTGGAGAATAAGGGAATCATGAGGTACCGTCTGGCTATTGTCTACATATGCTGTGCAATGCCTCTTGTTTCTTCTATCATTGGGCTTTCTATTCGGTTAAAGACGGATAGGAAACTGCTCAAGAAGCTCTGGGGTTAGGTTAGTATGTGGGAAACAAACAATAGTATGATGTTAGGATGTACCGCATTGTAGAATAATGAAATTAAAATAGACAAAGTAGAGGCAATAGAGACAATAGAGACAAGAGGAGTTACAAGCGAGGCATATAGATGGCCGAGGTACAAGCCCCATAGTTCCAAGTACTGCGAACTACGCCGCATCCGCCAGAACGTCAGTCTTTTTCATCGATTCATATTCAGCTCTCATTCCCTTTCTACAGAGGTCTATTAAAATCTATTCAATTCAAAATGACTCTAAAGGCAACGAATAGCTTGACACGCCCAGCATTGCACCTTAAAAGTGTGGCTATTTCACTCCGAGCATCACCAATCAAATCATGCATTGCGCAATATAGCTCCCACTCACCAATGGGCTCAACAACGGCCAACACACGCAAAAAAGTAACAATTCAAACCATTCAAAACCTCTACAAAAAGAACGAACCTATCACAGTCCTCACAGCATACGATTTCCCTAGCGGCCATGTCGCCGACACAGCCGGAATGGAGATCGTGCTCGTAGGCGACAGCCTCGCAATGGTCGCAATGGGCATGGAAGACACGAACGAAGTAACAATGGACGAGATGCTCCTCCACTGCCGGAGTGTAAACCGCGCCGTCAAGAGTGCCTTTACAGTGAGTAACTATGTATTACATGCATTAACTAACCCCCATCCCAAATCCATACTACACCAGCTCCACCCCCACCAAAACACATCAAGCATTCACCATCTCACAACCCACACAGATCGCAGACCTACCAATGGGCTCATACGAAACAACCCCAGAAAAAGCCCTAACATCCGCCATCCGGATGGTAAAAGAAGGCGGCATGAAAGGCGTGAAACTCGAAGGCGGCGCCGAAATGGCATCTACGATCCGCAAGATTTCCCAAGCGGGGATCCCCGTCATGGCGCACATCGGACTAACACCGCAGCGGCAGCACTCGCTCGGCGGGTTCCGGGTGCAGGGTAAGTCAGCCGCGGGCGCAGTGAAACTCCTGCGGGATGCATTGGCTGTGCAGAAGGCTGGTGCTTGTATGGTTATTATTGAGGCTGTGCCGCCTGAGATTGCGGAGATTATTACGCGGCGGCTGAGCGTGCCGACTATTGGCATTGGGTCTGGGAATGGGTGTTCTGGACAGGTTCTTGTGCAGGTTGATATGTTGGGGAATTTCCCTGAGGGGAGGTTCTTGCCGAAGTTTGTTAAGACTTATGCGGATGTTTGGGGGGAGGCTAGGAGGGGGGTTGAGGCTTATAGGGAGGAGGTTAAGAGTAGGGCTTTTCCTTCGGTTGAGTATACTTATTCTGTTTCTAAGGAGGTTTTGGAGGAGTTTGAGAAGGTTGTTGATGAGGTTTCAGGTGAGAAGGAGGAATGAACTAGCGCCTGGTTTACTTTTGGGTGTTTAGCTACTTTTCAACCTTGGAAGACAATCTGTATATATGCTGAACCTTGGAATATAGTCTTGACCTTTGATTTCTACCCAGAAACGTAACATTACAACCGAGCTTCAAATCTACACACATGCTCCATCTAGGACCGAGATAGGAAAGCCACCATCTCAGAAAAAGTCCCCAAGTGTCAATTTAAATGCAACAATTCAATTCGTACAGAGCATATACAACCCCTAACATCCTCTAACAAATCCACCCTAGCTTTTAAATAGAATCCAAGATCCCACCAGCCGATATTCTTCTCTTTTCACCTCAAAACACCTCCAACACCCGCCCAGCCAAGCACAAACCCACTAAGCGCCTCACTCATAACACCACCACCAAACCAAACGTCCCTCCAAGCACCCTTGCGGAGAATCTTCCTGGGACCAGCCTTCCCGCCAAGCTGCATGCGCACAGCCTTACTCTTCTCATCCATCTCAATAACACCCTCGACCTCGCCAGGGTTACTGCCAGGGAAGAAAGACCCGGCACCTGCGCCGCCGGAGCGGCGGATCAGCACCGCGTGGAAGAGCCCTGATACTAGGATCGTGCCGAGGAAGTAGAAGGCGAAGCCGTAGCCGGATTGCAGGGCTAGGATTCCGGCGGAGAGGCCGAGGAGGAAGGAAGTTAAGCTGTGGAGAGAGGAGAGGACCTATTTCCGAGTTGTTAGTTTGTGGAAATTATAATAGATGATGCGGATGCGGGTACGATATTAGTGTAGGGGAGATGGAGGTGCATGTGGTGCGGGATAGGGGTGGTTGGATGGGATGTGGGATGTGGGAAAGTCATACGCGGTTGTTGTGCTGGACGGCCTCGGGTACAAGAGGGGTGATTAGCAGGGACAGTTCCTGCTTTGTTGGTGCCATCTTGGCTGCTCTGATGTCTTTTTATTCTCGATGTTGAGGTTGAGAGGTCGAGCTATGGCTCTCGGTGTTTGTTGCGGGTAGTGATCACGTCTCAAGCGGAAATTTGTTGAGCTTAACCGAGATTTCAGGGCTGTCGATCTTTAATGGCGATCGAATTGTTGCACCGGAAGATCTTATCGTGGAGGGGTGGTCACAACAGCTTTCGGCTTGAACAGATGGAGGTCGGAAGTGGCTGCGAGTTTCTAGAAGTGCACGGGCCACATGGTCTTCCACCCGGGGTCCAAAATGATATTCCATTGCTTCAGACTTCTTACACTACATCCAAGAGCACAACACTATTTAGGAGGGCATTTAACATAAATCAAATCAATCATGTTCATATCTACTATTAACCCGAATCCAATGTTCAATAATCCCGAGCCTTTCTCATGAATACGTTCACATCACATCGTTTGATACATTTGTCCTCGATTATGCTGCAAACATAGCAGAAAGAAATTGCCAGTTCCATGACGTCGCTGACTTTAAATTCAAATATCACATTAAACCAGATTTTCGAATTTGCCATCGACACGGGCCTCCTTGACCTGCTCAAAGACCTGATGAAAATGTTAGTGGGTGATCAGAAACAAGTATCAAGCAACGCTTACCTTTAGCATCTTGTTGCGTGCACCCAAAGCGTTGACACCGCGATCTTCCAGGGCCTTGTCGTCCAGGTCGACCAATTCCGTCCACTGCAGATCCTTCAGGTTGTCGGTATACTTGTGCAGCCTGAGGGATCGCAGCCAGCTGGGGATATCCTTCAGAAGAGCCGGGTCTGTGGGGTCCTCGGGCGGCTTCGAGCTGCCACGGCGACCCCGCGGAGAGCGGCCTCGCGTAACCTCCGAATGGTCTGACAGGTAGCCTTCATTACCCAGACCAAACTGCCCAATGTTCAAAGAGCCCAGTCCATTGCCCATAAGAGGGTTGTTGGGATCATATGCAGCCAGGAACCCATTGTTCTGCGGTGAGGTGAAGCCCATCGGGGTCAAACTACCACCGTGCATAGCGATTCCGGGCGATGTTGGGCGAGACCGTCTACCGGCCATAGCCGCCTGTTGCTGAGCCTGCAGAGCTGCGAGCTGCTGAGTGTTGAGAAGCTGACCGGCCACCAAGTGCTGTCCACCCAGGCCCGGGCTAGCCAAGCCCTGGGAGAGCATCGAGTTTCCATGCGAGTTCTTGCCCTGACCATCATTGGAGCGGGCACGACGGTACTTGCGCGCGTCATCCAGAGCGATGCGGTTATTCACCGTCGACAAAGCTGCCAGCTTCATTGCCGTGGCATTGGCCACCATATCCGCGTGGGTATTAGAATTCTGGTGCGATTGCTGACCGAAAGTCGCAGTCATCGGAGTGTTGGTCATCGACGCCCAGCTGTGGTTGCCAACGTTGTATGGCGAAAGCAGAGGGGGCTCGATATCGGGAGCGGGAATATTAGCGGTCTGAGGGAGGGGCGAGCGCATGCCGGAGGGCTGGCTGAACTGGCCCATAGGCTGGTGTCCGGAGGATGACTTGGGCCGAGCGATCGGAGGCTGCGTGTCTGAAACACCACGCTGAGCCCACGGAGAGCCAGGCTGTTGACCTAGACCATCCGAATTGTTGTCAGGCGCTGAGATGGTGGGGGCCACGAAAGAAGCACGATCGAAGACTGCACTATTGCGATTCGATGGAGGCGCGTTGCCAGTTTGCTGGGTGAATTCGGCCTTCTTCTTCGCAATTGCCGCAGCAGCATCCGGGAACATCGCATTGATGGTAGAAGGGTCGAGGACAGAGTTGCGCTTCGCGCCAGGGGATGGCGGGGGACGTCCGAGGGAGTTCCGGGAGGAAGTGTCCATATTAAGCTTCGACATAGCATCGCTCAGACGGCTGGACATGGCATCTACACGACGAAAAGAAGGTTAGTTACATCCCAAAGGTGACGTGGACAATTGGTCATACCCTTTTCGCCAAAATTGGCAGGGGAGAGCAGGCCGGACATCGGGTGACCCTGAGACATTTGCTGCAGGACTTGGATGAAAAACCGGATCTGCACCTGAGTGGTCTGCTGCAGCAAAGCATATAGGGCCGCAGTTCTCTCAGCTTCGCTCAGAACACGGAACCATTGCTCGATGGCACTGAGTTCATCCTTAAAGTCCTGATCAAGCGTGGCAGCTGCCATTTCTTCCAATGTAGTTTCGTACTGATCAATGTCCGCAAGCCATTGTTGAGCGGCACGGTCCAAAGCATCCTCCGTTGCATTCTGACCTTGGGTTTGTTGGTTGAAAAATACCTCCGATGATGGACGGATGCTTCGGGCGGAGAGCGGCGAAGGAAACCCGGACATGTCTGCCGACGCCCGCAGCTGGTGCGATCCGAGGTTTCGCGATGAGGATGGAGGACGGAGGGTTGAATTTGATGCTTCAGGAGTGCTGTTGCGATTGCCAATGATATGACTGGCCATGGTTTTGGGCGTGACGTGTTCGGAAGATGACTAGTAAATACAGTGGTGGAAATGATTACTGCAAAACACCTGCAGGACCTGCTGAGTTTGCGTAACAAATAAGATCAAAAAATCCTTGAACCAGGATCCAGGCTAAGATCCTAAGGTATCAGATGATGCTGAAAAGATCCAAATCTCTCGTTCAGACGATGGCACAGACCAGTCCAGTGGGCTGCACCTCGGAAATTTGAGATGGAAAAATTAAGGCCTGGAACGAAAGGAAATTGAGACTTGAAGCAATAGTGTGTCAAACACAGTCAAGCCGAGTCCCAAAAGAAAGAGGGAAAGGAAAGGAAAAGGAGGGGGGAAGAGAAGAGGTTAGGTGGAGAGAGAGAGGGAGAGGAAGAGGGAAGTTGGGGATTGAAGAAGTTTGGTGAAGAGGCTTTTTCTGTTTCAGGCTGATCACGGGTTCACCGAGAAGAACCTCAGAATCAACATTCTTGTCTTGGCTTCTCCATATCTCTGCTTTTTAATCTGGACTTCATCTATTTTCTTTTCTTTCCTGGCAATTCTGCTCTTGGCCAAGTCTGAATATTTTCTCCAGTCCTGGTGGAGACAGTTAATATGAATATCTGCCGAGCCCAGACCTAAAACCTTTCCCAAATTCAGAGTGCACTCCAACTATTCTGAGTTGATAATGAACTCCCTTAATGATCCACGTTTCTGATGATTGTCTTAAGCTATATCTTTCATCGGCAGTGAAAACCTCTTTCTATTGAACCCTGAACCATCAGTGGCCATGAGTTCCCAGCATTACCCAGACGGGATTCCTCTGGATGAGGAAATGCAGGAGGGAGAGTCGGCATATCCGGATATCAATGAGAATCTTCATTATCCATGGCAAAATGATCAATCTTTTGACATCGGGGAAATGCTTGCCTCGGTGATTGACCCTCGTTTGTTTGGGGACCAAAACCCACAAACTCAACCTCAAAGCATCAATCAATATCCTCAAGATCTGAACGACGGCCAAGGCGAAGTCGAAGAAGAGCAAGAGCTTGATGGCTTCTATCCGGATGAATATGACGGTCAAGGGTATCCCCCAGTATCGTATCCTCCCGTGCCTGGGGATGGGGCCGTGTCGGACGAGGACTTTGCCCTATCAGGAGACGAGAGCGAGAGGTTTGTGTGCTGAGACACCGCATGTCTGACTTTAGTTAACACAATACTAGTGAGTCTGAGGAAGACGAACCAGCAGAGGATGATGACGACGATCGTTCAGGCGCCAGCCGGCGCCGCCGTCGAGGAGGGGGACGCTTTTCTGGAAGATATGGCGCTCGCGGTGGAAAGGGCATCAAAAGAGGACCACGCAAACCAATAGAGCCCAGTCCAGAATTCAAGCATTTTCATTCGGGGGCTACCTCTGCCTTCATTGATGGAGACTACGACCGAGCCATTGACCTAGTGATGCAGGCGATTCAGATTAATCCTGAAATGTTTGCTGCACATTCTTTGCTCTCGGAAATCTTCCTCGCACAAAGAGAAAACGATAAAGCCCTAGCAGCCCTATTCAATGGAGCTCATACGAGGCCGAAAGATCCCGGTGTCTGGATAAAAGTTGCTCGGCTCATCTTGGATCGCGCCGGAGAGAATAGGCAGTCCGCATTGCATGATGTTGCTTATTGTTACAGCCGCATTCTAGAAGTCAGTCCCGACAACACCAACATCCGGTTCCAGAGAGCAGCAATATATCGTGAGCTAGGTCACAATGGCCGAGCCGCAGCTGAGTATGAGAGACTACTCAAGGACTGCCCACACAGTGCCAGAGCACTGCGCCATCTTGCAGAGACGTACATTGATCTCAATGACGTACAAAAAGCAGCAGATTATTATGCGGACAGCATTGACCACTACCTATCTCTCAACCCTGAGGACTCTGAGTTCACTTGGTCGGATCTCAATATCTATGTTGAGCTTTTTGGCTATCTCAGTCAACCCGAAGAAGGACTCATTTCTTTGAAAATACTTGCCCGTTGGCTTCTAGGTCGCGGAGAAGACTCGGTTTGGGACGGCCACGAGGATGACGACAGAGAATGGGACGCTGATGATTCACCTCGACGCATCAAAACCAATGGTTTTCTACCCGGTCAATGGCCCCGAGAGTCCTATGGGCTTGGCCTTCCGCTGGAGCTTCGCATTAAAATGGGTGTTTTCCGCCTGAAATTGGGCGACAAGCATCACGACGAGGCATTGGTGAGTTTGATCCCGGATAAATCTAATGATTGAAAAAAAACTGACAAAATACAATCAGCATCACTTTGAATGGCTTAACCCGGAAGACGACTCCGAAGGTGCCCGGATCTTTGACTACGGTGATCTTTTTAAGGAAGTGGCAGATGCTCTCAAACAAGCCGGTCTCTTTGAAGAAGCACTTAGATACTACACGCCCATTCAGCAGACCGCCGAACATGCTGATATCGGCTTCTTCATGGCCATGGCTGATTGCTGCATGAAGCTGGGCAAGGTGGAAGATGCTGAAAGCTGTTATCTACTTGTCGCTGAACACGATGCTGGTCATATGGAGTCGCGAGTACTACTAGCGAGGCTCTATGAGAGCCTCGGGATGAGCGAACAGGCTATGAAGTATGTCGGTGAGGCAGTCTTAATCGGCCGGCAGGAAAATCGCAGCCGGGGAAGAAGAAAGGACACCAGACTTGAACAGCTTGCCATAGAGTTCAAGATGGCTGCATCAGAACCCCTCCGGTCACTCGCACCCAAACCGACACCGACAGCAACCCTTATGAACGCAGCTCCTTCGGCTCCTGGCAAAGGACGGGCGGAAGCTGGCGAAGGTACTCGAACTGATGATATTCAATTCTTGTATTCGAAGTTATTAGAGTTAAATCCCCAAGTCAAAGACGGTGTCCCGGTATCCATTGAAGATTGGCTGGACATTGCTGATGCTCTATTGCGAGATTTCCGGAACAATCGGGCATTCTATCCGATGGATCGAAGTATTGCCTTTAGGGGATATTCGACTGGTGCAAATTCCAAGAACCAGACCAAAAACAGCACAATGATGGATGAAATGCAGCAAATGGCGGGCCGTCTTCAAGAAGCCTTGGGTATATCACCCCGGTCAATCCATCGATATGCACCACGCTAATGTTATATTTAGGAGATGTCTCAGAGGAGCCCTTGCAGGGCGCCATTCCCACCGACTACCATGGAATACCGTTTGATGAGTGGCTTGACATATTCTTGCAGTACGCTCTACTCACAGCAGAACAAGGCGAGACAGAAGAAGCTTATGAGACCCTTGATTCCGCGGCGACTGCAAGCATCTGGTTGCACTCTAAGCCCAAGTCACGATTGATTCATGTTTGCTGGTTCAGTGAGTTCGTTCAATTCAATACAAAGCGAGTATCCACTGACGCATTTATAGCATGCGCTCTCCGCGCACGAGATGAAGAGACACTGGCCATTGAAGCCCGCTGGTTTATAAAAGAATACCAGTTTGTCACTGACACTTATCGACTGTTCTCTATGCTGGGTCACCTCTGTGGCGACCCTCACCGATCCCTTTTCCACTCCTCCGGAAATATGAAATTCATGCTTCGCCAAATCAAGGCGATGGACTTCACGATACCACAAGATACCCCTCGACCCATGCGGCATTCTGTCTGGAAAGAGCGCGCCACTCTGTCCACACGGGATGAAGCCGGTGAGCCCATCACCGCGAAATCCTTAGACATTGCTCTCCTTGTGCTCTATGGCCACATGCTCTACTCCGGAAACAGTTTCTACCCCGCGCTGAACTATTTCTTCCGAGCATACGCCCTAGACGACCAAAACCCAGCCGTTCTCCTCTCCATCGCACTCTCATTCATCCACCACTCCCTCAAGCGACAATCCGAGAATCGTCACTACCTCATCATGCAAGGCCTATCCTTTATGCATGAATACCGGCTGGTTCGGGAGAAGCCGGGAACTATTCTAGCCGAAAAACAGGAGATGGAATTCAATTTTGCCCGTGTTTGGCACTCGCTTGGTCTGGCCCACCTTGCGGTCGAAGGGTACGACCGGGTGTTGAAACTCGGCGAGCAGATTCAGGAACAGGCCAAACAAGAATCTCTTCAAAAATCGACATCTGCAACGGATGGCGCTGATGTGGTTATGGGCGATGATGGCAAACTCCAGGGGGCTTCGTCGCCCACTGGCCAGCCATTTGTTGAGGATTTCTCGCGCGAGGCCGCTTATGCGCTGCAATGTATCCATGTTCTCAGCGGAAATGCAGAGACGGCGAAGGCTGTTACAGAAAAATGGCTTGTCATCTGATCTCAGTTCATGCTTCTACGTGCCCTGCTTTGCAATATGTTGCAAAGAATTGATCTTGTTTTAATGTGTATCATATGGATTAAAATGTCAGAATCAAGATTATCAAGTCAACTCACAAGCGGTTGTATCCAACCGACACAAAAATTACATGCCTACACGTAGTGGATCACTATCGCAGCATTGGCAGCTACCCTGTTGTTTGACCTAACCTATCCCAGCTGCCTAAGTCAATTGACCTATAGCTTGATCAAACACTTAACTTCGGGGAGTAAAGGCAGGGCTTAAGAATCGCAAAAATCCCACTCGTGAGAGACATCGAGGCATTAAACACCAAATCCTGAACATTCCAGGCATACATCAAAATCACAACAAGTTTTGCAATGGTAATCGGGGCAGTTATACATAAACCAGCGAGTGCACACATCGCAGTATATGGCAGCTTCTTCGGGTGGAACTGGGGAGAATCTAAGACTCAAGGAGTAGCTGCACTACCTCGAGATGGCCGTATAAAAAAGCTATATACAGTGGTGTGAAACCTTGCTCATCTGCAAGTATGCTCTCCGCCCCGTAGTCTAGGAGAGCTTTGACTGTTTGTGGATTACGAGCCGTAGATGCATTTTCAAGAGGTGTCATCCCGTAGTCGCCTGCAATTGTGACATCGGCGCCATTCTGAACGAGAAGTCTGACAAACTCACGACGACCATTTCGTACGGCCTGAAAAATGGGCGTTCTCCCATCGTGACCCTCAGCTTCTATGTTGGCCCCATGGTCAATCAACAGCTTGACCTCTGCCTCATGTCCAACCCCTGCGGTCATAGAAAAGGCTGTTCTCCCCTGGTATTCTTTTGCCTCTGTGTTAGTCCTATTCTCAATTTGTAGCTCGGACATTGGTTCATGACCACATCTGTCCTGAAAGTTGATAGCAAGACTCTTTCCGAGTAAAATCTTCACAAGTTCCACTGCACCAAAATATGATCCAATGTGAAGGCCTGTCGCTATTTCGTTGATCTTAGGAGCAACAAGCAGAGAGGAGTGCCCAATTGGCTCCGACATATCTCTCAGTAATACCTCGTATGATGCATTAAACTTCATCCCACATGCTATAAAGTCCAAGACTTCTGGGATTACAGCCGACGCTTCGCGGGCATGATGGGCCCAGTTCCTTGCGCAATAGTCATAGAGCCGATATGCTTCCAGTCTTTTCTTAAATTGGGGTAATTCTTGACAAGGCCCATTCTCAAACGAACGAAACGTCAGGTAAGATAGGCATGTTTTTGTGATCTCGGTCTCCGCATCTTTGAACCAATGTTTCCATGTTCGTTCGAAATATTGTTGTGTTGTGTAGTGGACTAGACGTACGATGTTGCTCTCGTCGTCCACGATCACCAATCCAGCACAGACGGATAGTATGTCGGTGATTTGTGAAATGTTTTCTTCATCAAGTTCGTCCAAGCCCGGTCTTACCGCCAACGCATGTTGGAGCTCTTTGATAGTAAGCTGCCTCTTTGCACGGGTAATCCACATGAGGGTCTGCTCTGCTAATTCTTGAGAATTAAGCACTTGGCCCTTGATCCTTTTCATCGCCTCATCGTATACATGGTCGTATGCATTTGACCCCTTCGGAAGTTTTCGCAGAGCAATTCTGACTGCCGTCGGCGACCTGATTCCAATCAAAGAGTCCAGATGAACCTGAGCAAGCAAGAACCTTAGTAAACGTAGAATGTCAGTATACTTTATCAGAAACAAAGAATTGGGACCCTTTACATTCCATCCACTGCGTTTATAATCTGGCGTTTGATTTCCAGTTGCAACTCTGGTTTTTCCTGCACAAACCCCGGCAGCTGAGTGATCTGATCATCGAGATAATCGCCAATGTCATCTTTTGATGCTGATATGCTCTGTAAGCCACATCCCTTGAACTCATTTTCAATCAATGGGATAGGTCTTGATGTAACAAAAAGATTAACGCATGTTGTGCGTTGTAGTTGGAACACTTCGGACAGCAAACTTGAAATGCGTCCATCTGGTGCTTGTGCTTCATCTAAAGCGTCCACAATAATGTAGACTTTTGAAAAGAATGCTGCTACAGATGATAGAACTTTCGAAGTTTCATCCAAAGACGGTCTTGTTCCTTGTCTCAAGTGTATGTGATAAAGACTGCGAACATTTTCTGGTATAGAAGGCCGGCTTTGGACTAATTGCATTGTTAGGTTTGCAACAAGGTCATTGATACCTTGCTCATGTTGCCAATTGAAGTTGCAATATATATAATCTATTCCAACGGTGGATTCGTCAAAGCTTTGGCGAAGGTCCTCAACAACCATTGCGGTTATGATTGTTTTTCCTGCTCCGGGAACACTTGGGCAAAACAACGTCTGCTTGGAAGTGCTTCACCAATTTTTGTACGGACCCGACTGTAAAAACCACTGGCCAGTTCCTGGTTGTTTTATTTTCAGAAATTGGCTCTGTTGGTGACTGTAATTGGTTGGTGGAAGCCAATTCAGAAGTTCCAGGTCTTCTTTCTTTTCAATTTTGAAGCTCATTTTTTGAATTTGAGCTTCTGTTCTACCAATAATGCGGTCGACCAACGTCCTTATAAGAGCCTGCGCAATACATTCCAGTACTTAAAACTAACCTCAGCTTAGGCTATCTCTTAACGGGAGCTCGCTGGCAACCTGACTTGGCTGCACATAATTCAGAAGGGCCTTCGCACATGCCGCAGCCACAGCTGCTGCATGTGGTTGCCATTCATCGTTCTTACTTTTATCGGCATAATCGCAAATTCCACGTATGACAATGCAGGGGAAGTCATTCATCAATCCTGCCGCCTCTATTTCAACACACAAGACTTTTCCTCCGAGGCTCTCATTGACACTGTCACGAACCTTGGCGTCTTTAATGGATCGGTTGCCGGATGCTATCAGACCGTAGTGAACATCAACGACTCCATGTTGCTTTGGGGCCTGATTCAACTGGATCAGCTCGCCGCCACCATCTGCGGGTGCTATGATTTGCCGTTCCAAGAGATAGCCAAGAAGCGCCAGTACCATGTCCCATATGACAGAACAGACGGATTGTGATATGCGCACTTCTTCCTGGGAATTGGCTAGATCCGAAGAAGGTGGTTCGCTGTACTCCGGTACCAGATCCGGCCATCTTTTGCCCATCTCTTCTAGGTATTGGGGTAGAAGTCTATTTTTATTGAGCCTGTTCCTGCTTCTCATTTTGGTCACGGCTGTCAAAAGTACGCTTGGGGGGCTGTTCAAAGCACCTGTACGCCGGAATTTTCTGCCATCTTCATCCTTGCCAAAGTCCCATTGAACAACTCCTGGATACTGATCTATAGGAATGCTGACCACAACATCTCCGAGCTTGACTTTAGAAGGGATGCCACCACCAATGCCTACCATCAGACCGATCCTGATGGATGGAAAAATGCGCGCCATCTGGGTGGCAAAAGTCGCAGCTGCGTTACTACCCGTTCTTCCTTCAGGTAGATAGGCTATGACGATGTTGTGCTCTCCGATAGACCCAAGTGTGTACGTGTTCGGATCATCAGGTGGCGTAGGGAGATCAGGATGTTCCCGATCTAACATAGCAATCGCAGCAGTCTGCTCCTCAAACAATGCACACATCCATCCGACAGCGTAGTCATTGCGTGTCAGCTTTGTCAAATGACACTGGCTCTCTGGTTCACTGCTCATCGTGTGCAGGTAGCAAGCTAAATTGCGGTGTGTCGAGGGAAATTGAAGGATGATCAAGATAAACTAGGACTCGAGGAAATCGTCGTAAAGTTTTTGTTCGAGTGAGAAATTTGAAGAAAGTAGCACAAACATCCGATATTCCACACTTGGGAAAGAGAGCAAATGCAGAATCTCTTTGCTAGATATATACCTACAACATACCTGGTCAATTGGAATAGCCCGGACATTAGTGGTGATCACTGCCGAATCTGGAAATAGGGCGCTAACCTCGGAACTATTCATAGCACCCAGATTGCCTAGGCTTACGTACCTTACGGAGTCCTTGTTGCTCACTTGGCTTTTTTCAGCTCCTGTAAAGATGTGTTTGTGGATCATACCTAGGCTGAAAGGTGGGCGGTGGTCTCATCCTCTCTTGAGCCTCATAGCAGACTCAGCACGCTGGTGAACACACCCCATGATTTATCCCCAACTCTCTTTTAAGCTCATGGTAGACCTGGTCTATAAAACTATGAAATATCCTCACGACTCTCACAGTGGTTCTGAGTCTATCTCACCTACTAATCCTCCGGTATCACCTGGGCACCTGGGTGCATGGTTGAAGCCTTGCTTTGTTGATCTCACAGCCAATGCTTTAGCGCCAGCACCGATATTCTAGTGCTTTGGCCCCCAGAATATGCGCCCACAGTTTCAAACCCACGTGCAGTTGTATGCATGCTCTGCCCTAACCGCTGACCCTCGGAAATTAACTGGATTTTATGTTTTTTTTTGGATATCTAGTCTTATACACGGAGAATTTCTTCAAAAGCCGGGTTTCATCCGAGAAATGCAGACGCCTAGGTATTCGGCACTTCTTTCTCAAACTGCCTGTGCATATAATATTGCAAGACTCTGTCCCTCGAACCTCCGAGTGAGCCTTGATGTAAAACCACTGAGTAGTGATCCGAAATAGTGATTAAGGTAAAAGGCCTCATTGGTTCTAGGACTCTTATAGAGATCTAAATTTATAGCTAATAGAGGAAGAGTGGGATGAGCATTTATATAAAGGGAGGGCAGGTATTCGAAACGGATCTGCCCGCAAGAATGTGGGGGCAGTGAGGAAACGCATGCGGAAATGGCGTGAAAATGAGATTCTTTGCTAATCAACATCTCACCTAATATCTAAGCCTTGCGACTTTGGATTATTACGAGCTCAATAACGCCGAGTCCGCAGGTCGAGGTGACAATTTTCTTCGGGTTTTTTCAGCCCTATCTCGCATAGATCATCCCCTAAACCTAATGTTCATGTCTTTCGGCCTCGTTGATGTCATCGAGTCACTGAGGTATGGAAGAACATACGGCCACATAAGATCCCAGGCACTATCAAATGTCTGCAGAAAACACCCAAAGGGTGGGAGACCATTGCAGCTCTCTAATTGAAAATCCTGCAGGACTGTTGCCGATCACCTCGGCACACTCCAATCCCCCGACGGTCCAGGGGTTTGGTGAAGACGAAAAAGGACATGATGTCAACGTTCAAAGCTCGTCAGAAGAGTCAACGGGGAAATGCAAGTATTGGAAACGCTTTATCGATGTCATTTTATGGACACCGCCGCGATGTCGATGGAATACGGAGAATCCGAGTAAATTCGGCTTGCCTTTGAATATCCTGTTCGCGTTCTCGGGGACCTTCACGGTATGGAATAAAAATATCGAATGCGCGATAACAATTGCTAATACAGTCATACAGGTTGCCAATCTATACTATTCACATCCCATTCTTGATGTTCTTGCACAATTCTTCGACGTCTCGCATGAGCGAGCCTCATTGATCCCGACCTGCAGTCAGGCTGGATATGCGACGGGATTAATACTTCTTTGTCCTCTTGGGGACTTAGTTCGGAGAAGACACTTTGTTTTGCTGTTAACTCTTGTTACTGCGGTATTGTGGATTGGTGTCTGTATTACCAAGTCATTCGAGGTATTCCTTGTTCTAAGTTATCTGTCTTCGGTCACGACTGTTACTCCAGTAAGTGGTTTCAAGCAATCATATCCGATGCTCTGGCCTGAACACAAAACTTATAATATACACAGCAAGTCATGCTCCCTCTCGTCGGAGATCTCGTCCCCCCAGCTCGTCGTGCAACAGCCCTATCAATCGTGTCTTCGGGACTCGTCTTGGGCCTCCTCTTTGCTCGCCTGCTCTCGGGTATAGTCGCAGAATACTCATACTGGCGAAACATCTATTGGCTATCACTAGGCCTCCAATTCCTCATTTTCGCCCTCTTATGGCTGTTCATGCCGGACTACCCATCAACAAACACCAACATCTCCTACTTCAAGATCTTATATTCTATCATTGGATACTACTGGAAATCTCCAGTTCTTGTTCAGGCAACACTCATGGGATTCTTCCTTTCAGCCACATTCACCAGTTTCTGGACCACACTCACCTTCCTCTTATCCGGGGATCCCTACAACTACCCAACCGTGACAATCGGACTATTCGCCCTAGCAGGACTTACACCTATGTTCCTGGGCCCACTCTTCTCACGCTACATGATCGACAAATTTGTACCGCAGTTCTCCATTCTCGTCAGTTTCGGCATCATGATCACCGGCGTCAGCCTCGGTACCTATACAGGCACGTTTACTGTCGCGGGCCCAATTCTCCAGGCTGCGCTGCAGGATTTCGGTCTGCAGATGAGTCAGATTGCCAATCGCGTTTTAATCTACAGTGTTGCACCCAAGGCGCGGAATCGGATTAACACGGGATACATGATGGGCGTGTTCTGTGGTCAGCTTATGGGTACCTCTGTTGGGAATCGTCTCTACAGTCAAGGCGGGTGGATTCTGTCGGGCAGTGTCAATTTGGCGTTTATTGGGGCGGCGCTGATTATTTGTCTTCTTCGCGGTCCTGCTGAAAAGGGATGGGTTGGGTGGCATGGTGGCATTCGCATCCGACGAACAGAGTGATATCCTGCTGGCTTGAGTTTTTGGTTTGTCCCATGGAGATATCTTTCCTGTTCACTATAGACTACATGCATTCAGAACCTTAAAAGGAATTAGTCCTCTTCTACGGCAGATGATATCGACTTCATTTGAGATTTAATCATCACCAGTGCGCGGTAACCGCAATTGTGTATAAGGGAACAACCACGGTAGCTATGTAGTTAGATATGCTCACACGGAAACTGTGTTGCTTCAAGTATGTATGATAGAGTGCCGCCAACCTGAATCTACTTCCCTTACGCTTAATATATCCGAAACAAATTTGATAAGTGCTTATCTATGTACGGTGACGACAACCAGCCTAATTCTCAATTCGGGTGCTTGCAGACTAACTTAATAACGTTACAATCAAAGCGAGCCCCTATCAGTCAAGGACACTCTCACCTCAAGATTGTCGGTAGATATAGCTCCATGTATGCACCGCTATCGGCGTCGTTGCTATTGTCGATCTCTGCACCTTTCAGCTGATAAAAGAAAATCTAACCAAATAACAGGATCCGAAAAGAAGGATTGATGAGCGAAAGGCCCCACTTGTAAATTTGTCTTCGAAATAAAAAAGAATGCATCAGGAGGGAATCGAACCCCCCTCGCCAGTTAACTTGAAGAGGAAGATATTCCTAATCATGGAAGACTAGCATCATAACCACTAGACCACTGATGCAGTGGATGTGTTGTGAGAAGCAATGTTTTGGTTTATCACCACTTCAAAAAAGATCATCTCCCCTGAGCGAATGTTAAATAAATCAATTCTCGGAATTCATATACTCGATTATGCTTCTTCCAAGCTTGGTTATATAAAACAAGCTTATTAAAGCATATACACACATGTACGTATACTTCCGTTGCTATGTATATTACATGGATGCTTCAAAGCAAGACTACTAGGTATGATGTCGGCTCAAGCTAGTTTAGTCCTTTGGCTCATGGCCTCGTTCACGTTAATGTTGTAATTATATTGAGTTGCATGTTTGTATATATATAACCGTGCAGGAGTGTTCGGGGTATCGTCCAGATGTTGTGGCGGAAAAGTATATGTCGGCTTAATATATATAGTTGTATACGATCTACGTTTCCAACATTGGATGACAGATGACAAGAACAGGAAAATGATGCAATAATTAAGGGTTACTAGCATAAGTTAATATCTACTCGCAAATTGACAGATACCCAAAGAGTTTTGGTTAATCTTAAAAGCTAGGGTTCTAAATTCCTAGCGCTGATCAGAGCGGTTGAAGCTACCTACATAGGGACTGATGTCTTCATGGATACTCCCCGCTCAGCCAAGCCGGATTCTAGAAGATGATAACTTCGGATGGTTTATTACAAGTTGGCAGATGTACTCCGTACCTTGAGGCACTTTGATTAAAATATGTATCATCCAAACCTTAGTATTAGTACACCCGAAGCCGTCTATGTACACACACAGCCCATTTTTGATAAGAAAAAGAAGAAAGAAAGAACGAAGTATGGGGTCAAGGCAACGGACAGAAAATAAAACGCGATGCCAAAAACGAATAAATGCATATCAATAAGACGGAAGACACCTTGCTATGCCGAAAAAGGGGGTTAAACGGGAAACCAAAAAGTAAAGACACTAGACAAGAACAACGGACGTATTGTTCGAAAGTGATCGCAAATACCGATAAGAGCCGCTCAAAATACTGGATATTGAATATCCAAAGTAGCGGGAAGTATCATGATGAGATAGGGCTGCAGGTGCCCCGAAGCAGAAATATCCTAGTCTGAGCCATAAACCTTGGGAGCCGCTCGAGCCGCCTGTTCCTCAGATGGCCACGGTGTCTTCGTCCCCATCCCGATAGTAGTCCGCATCGTCAAAGAAAACGGCAGACTGGCGTCTTATTTCCTCGATCACACTTCCCCGCCGGGAACTTGGCGTCTGAGGGCGTGATGAGCCGGTCGATTGGGACATGCTATCCGACAAGTCACCGAAACGCGACTCGCTCTTGTAGCTAGACCCATCGCGCTCGGGAAGATTTTCATCTAAACGTTCGATCATAGAGTCTGGATGTTCTTTTTCTCGACTACGGATGCGACGCGAGAGGAGTGGGGAGAGCGCGCGTCCACCCGATCTAGATTCTTGAAGTCCTTTCACGATCGCATTCTCGACCTTGAGTCGATTCTGGATAAATTGAATCTTGGAGAAAGCGCTTTGTTGGCCGACATGTATCATGCGGGCGAGCCGTTCAGGACTAGGATCGGAAAGGATGTGGATGAAATCAGAGGGAATAGTTTTCGGCCAAATAGTCACAGTGCCACTGAACTTTTGCAACCAGATCTCGCTCCAGTCCTGGCCCAAAGGTCGTGGAAGAAGCTCCAAATGCCGAAGAACTCGAAGCCATTTGTTGAGGTCTAACTTGATGTACTGTTCGATAGCAGTGCCGAGGAAGCCGCCGCGCCAGCCACGGCCCTTGCGGTGTGTGACTGGTCGCCCTACTGTTCCTCTAGAACTAAAGAAGAAGAGGTTGATGTGGGGGTTGACCTGGGGTAGTGTAAGTGGCGAAAGAGTAAAATGGACGAGATATCATCTTACCTGGGATACGATCGTAAAGTTGACGTTGAAATGAAGATTCAGCGCTTTGATGGGTATGTCAGTCCGCAGGCTACCATCTTTCCATTTGTGCCCAAACGAATAAGGGGCCAGAGTTCCATCACGCTTTTTGGTCATCAACACAACAGGGTTTAAAATGCCTGGAACAGCCGCCGAAGCAAGCACGGCACTCCATATGACGCAATCGGGGCATGTCAGATAATTGGCCAGGATAGTCGGTGAGTGAGGATCCGAGGGCACGCAGGTGACATTCAAAATGCGCCCGGTCCGCTCGTAAGCTTCGCGAAAGGTTGTTGAGCCTCTGCAGAACCAGGCGCATTGCCGAGCCCAGTCCACAGTATCGAACCGAGCACCAGTTCGCCACCAGCGATGGATCCAAGTTGTTAGCCCTTCGTGACATGCGCGAATCCGATGTGCTAAAGCTGGAACGAGCAACTGCTTTAGCTCATCATCTGTCCGAGTCGCGACTAGTCCAGCCACCAATGCTCCGCCTGATGTGCCAGTTATGATTTCTGGGAGGACATCATTATCCAGCAGGGCTCTTACAACCCCAAAGTGGTAGTAGGCAAATGTGGCCCCACCCGAAAGACAAAGAGCGGTGCGTCCGAAGTTTGTATCGAGGTGTTTGAAAAGCTGATACTTGGCATCCTTGTCAATCTGCTTATTGTCCAAAACGATCTGTATGCATGCGTGCACCTCGTCGATGTACTCCTGAACGAGCTCTTTGGTCCCCGAATAGGTCTCACTGTATATCCGAGGATTTTCCACACCGGCAAAGTTGTTCTTGACGCAAGCCTCCAAAAGTGCTCGAAGGTCTTCAATGGCGGGTACCTCGCTGGAGCCGACCCGCCCATTTTCCATTTCCCATACCGCATCCTTCCTCAGCTGCCTCAGCTGCGACACCACCTTGTTGACAGTGAGGTGATCGTAGTAAGCATATTCGTCTGTCTTCTTCCAATTTTCAGTTCCGAGGTGGACGTCCAGCGCCTGAGCTGCTTTCAACCAATCCGGATAGTTTTTCTGTGCAGATAGCTCTCGGCGCAGCCTTTCTCTCTTCCCACGCCATGTTACCCACTGCTCATACAGTAATATATAGACGCGAACCAGAAGATAGCCAAAGCTCAATACTATGAGCCACGCGAATACAATGAAGAGGAAGGGCCATTTCAAAACAGAATATAGCACGCCTTCCCTCGTTTCATCCTTGCTTCGCTTTGGTGTTTTGCGACGGCCCCGACTCTTGCGAACTCGCTGATTGATTGGGCGCCAGTCGTTGATGGCTGTCAATGGGGAGGCTTCTGGGGCATTCAGCGCCCTCTCGAATTGGTCAAGTTCATCGGGCTTAATGAAGTTGCGGTCGTTGTCAGGGAGACAGGCCGGATCGTAAGGGTCGTACACTGCAGGTTTATTCTCAGTGGTCATGTTCAGCGCATTCTGAATACACTAACGAAGTTGTTGAAAGTCACAAAGGTACCTGGAAATCCGGTTGGGGAAGCTACGTTGTACGGATCATGACGTTGGCGTCACGTGCGTCTTATCCCCACATTGCGGCTAGTGAATTTCCGGAAATACCTAGCTACAACAAGGCTCGTTTTATACGGGCTGAGTCATCCAGATCTTGCCCCGCCAAGATAAGAAATAAAAAACATACCAGAACCACGGATGCCTCGGTAGCTAAACAGCAATTGATTCCAATTCAGAAATTTGTTGTTCTCAAAAACGAGGTGATTGTATAGATCTACCAGATACAATTTATCTAGGATTGACTTTGTTATGGTCACGCAATTTTCAACCTCGCTCAACATTCTTTGCGTGGAGAGTGAATTAACTTTGAGAAACTATGGCAGGCATCATCCCACCTTGAAATCCTGCGGCATTTGAGTACGACAATGCCGCCTCCCGTACGATAGAATTGGAGATTATCTGGAATGTACCCCTCCATGCACACCATCCGGGGGCAATCGGCATCTCTTCATGCAGTCGATCTGTTATTCAGTGGTCCAATGCTCAATTAGCGGGGTCATCGTGATCACATCTCGAGGCTAAATGCGAGATTTTTTTCTTCTTCCGGCTGAAAGAATCATGCTATAGCTCACCGCTACATGCCCGGCGGCACGAATATCAAGAAAGATCTTAGTGTCCTCCCGTGATTGGTAGACGTCTCGGGAGAGTTTGTTTGTCGCAGCCGAATTGGAGGCCCAGGAAAGCAGCCTATGGGGGTCAATATTACTGTAGCTACATGCATCAAGGACCGGGAAGTGCTTCGTGCTCGCGGTATCGGATATAAGCTTCGAAGTACGGAGTAGCAGAGCGGAACTTCGGCAACGTTTTAAATCTTATACAACAAGGAAGCGTCATTTTGGTCACCTGATGTTAAAAACAGCCCCTTAATAAAATAATCGAGGATGATTTGCAGCAACTAAATATCCTTAGTGTCGTCACAGGCTGCAGGATTCATCCATAATTAGACTCGTTTAGGGGAGGATATTCCGGACGCTTTTTCCTTTTGGGCGTGTTCGTGGTCAATGCTGATCATGTTGATCAACCTGCTAAAGTCTTAAATGCAGATTAGAAAAAGTAAACATGTTGTAAGCCATCACTTTTCATTGCTACTTTATGATTTGACACTCGCTTATACTAACATGTTTTAAGCATCGTTTTCGATCCAGCCTTTGGCTTGTCTCGCAGCAATACACAGCAGTAAAACTATTTATTGTCCCGTGCTGCGCGGTAGCCGCTCAGTTTATTGTGTTGCTTTAGCCTTTTATGACATCCCTGAACGTGCTGGGAGCACCGAATTTAAGTGCAGACTCATGTCAAGGTTACCATGTTCTCTCCAATGTCCCGCTCTTTGAAGTCAAGGACGCCTTGGCCTTTTCGCTATCTTCAATCCAAACTCGAATCATCGTTCCCTATTTGGCCCTATGCAGATCATGGATCTTCCCTCGCGAAGTATTGTGGCGTTGTTAGAGCCGGTGAGAAAGCCTTCCCCCGCTTACAAAGTTAACTCCCAGTACTCCCCGAACATGGGCGGCAAAAACAGAAGAGAGAAAAAAAAACGCCCAGCGAGCCACATCTGAGACTTGGCAAGGGAATGCGTCTGCAAATGACCCGTGTCGCGTCTCAGCCAATGAGCAGGCTCAACACCCATGTATGTCCCATATCGCACTGCGCACTTGGCGGGGCTCGTCCCAGAGTGGAGAAAACTGTCCTCGGATCTCCGAGGCCGGGCAACGCCCGAAAGCATTTCCTACTCGGGGCCAAGTTGGCCTTTGTTATTTTTTTATGCTGAATACAAACAGTACTGGATATATACACACACTACGTTGTACGGAGGGGCAATGTAGATCCAGTTGATCTCAAATTTTGTTCACCCTCCCCCTTGGTTATGTCAAAAGGTGTAATTTCCATGTGTCAAACATTCCTGGGGTTTTTGAGGGGACCTTCAGCTCTCATCAGTCCTGATCAGCCAAAAAGATTGGCGCCTCAATTTGTTTACGAAGTACGGAGCACTTCTGGAAAGAACAGGGGGTGTCCATATGGTACATACGACATACGGAGTACATATGCGCTTCATAGCACACACTTCAATAACGGTAGGGATGCTGTAAGCTCCTCGCATGAAAAAGTGCAGTGTCGTATGCAGCGAGGCTGGGATCTGAAGTTGAACCGAGCGTTTGCGGCGCATTTACATAAAAGTCCTGGAATGTTAGCTCTCAAATTTTTGATCTAACTATAATTATACCCCGCGCTTTAAGATCTGTCGCAGGGATAGAAAAAGAATGAATCGTAGGGAAATTAAATGATACCTGTGTACAAAGTTTCAAGGTGCATTTGTCCTTGATACTCAAATGTTAAACATTCGCAATATACTAAATTCATATCGCAAAAAAAAAAAAACAGCAGTATTCCAAGGGGTTTGTCAACGGTACAGCCCCCCGATTAAGATAAAATACACGATAGAGGAACCGTGGAATTAAAGAGAGATGAAGGGGTAGGTAACATTGGACCGTGGGTTGACAGCCGCCCTTATCCGTTTTCTGTAAAAGCGGTGTGACTGATATCGGGACCGAGTCAAGCAGAACCATGGATGAGATGATACCATATCTACATGACGCTGTCTTGTAAGATAAAATTGATGTCATCAGAAGATATCTTGGAGTTCATATACTCCGTATATTTAGAGTAAAAGTAAAAAAAAAAACATTCCCGATTACTGTCTCCACCAGCTCAAAGGAATGTCATATGTCAGTGCGAGCTGACGGACTCCGACGATCCCAGATAGCGTAATAGCGAATTCTAGTTGAAGGTCACTGATTGGTCCTTTCACGGGATTGATCAAGGCATAACGCCAACCAAGTCCTCTGTTTAGGCTCATTCTCGCTGAATTTCTGAATGACTGCATCCACTATTTCCTTTTCAAGAAGGGAGGCATCCTTTGAGCATGCAGATATCCTCCCATGCATGTGCGCCCCCGCCAATCGTGTGCCTCGTGCGATCATTCGCTTCCGTCTAAACCCTGATTTGATCGGTTGCACCCCCTTCAGCGCCTACAGATGACCAACGACATATTCGGTAAGGGCACGGCGTATGAGTCGTACTCTCATACTATCGGGATCTGCGCTGAAGAGTCACTGTGGTTTTTTAAAAAGAAACAGATTATACTCCGTACGGAGTACACGCCCCGATAAAAAAAAGTAGAAAAGCGGGCCAACGGGAGCACAGGGCAACTAGGCCAGCTCTCGGCATTTCCACCCGGTCTGCATCGTGGTCTGAGGTTGCCTGCGTGTGGCTGCGTCGGAGATTGATCAACACGCCGCCACCAAGATGGTATTCATGACAAGTTTCAACAGTTCCCAGGAGGGGTGGGTTTCAACTCTCAACTGCATGAATGGGAAGATGTTAAAATTTTTTTTTTACCGTCGATCAAAGAGAGCCCCTCGGTTCAGGACCCACCGATATGATGTGGTCTGAGTTTCCTTGCTCCATAGTGTCTATGTGCGAATTCTATGGTTCAGCCATGCAAGAGGGATCAAACCATCACAGACTACTGCGTGCTCTTCGCTAACTATCCAGAAAAATTTCCTCGTCTTCTTATAGGGTAATAGGGGAAGTGAACAGGGTACTATTGACTCCAAACGTTTTGATAGACGCGGGAGAGAATTTGGCGAACTAAAATCCTAGGCGCTGTCCCCATAGGCTCGCCACTTTCCACCCGGGTATAGTAGCTGCAGCATTAGCACATATTTATTTATATTAGTGATGGCTATACGGTATTAGGGTATTAGACTAAGCACGGAGTACGCAGTAGTCTGTGTCTGATAGATTACTTGGATAGATCAAATATTGGGAAAAGGACAGCGTACAAGTAGGGAAACCAGAATCGGACAATCGCATTCAAAGCATAAGATTAAAAGTGATCTGAGAAGGAGAAATAAAATCCAATCAGAAGTATATCAGACGACTATCATTTTAAAATATGCTCTCAGCTGATAAAAGAAAATCGAAATAAATGTTGTAAACGTGTATTACGGCGTACATGGGCTGTGTATTGTGTTATCAGGATAAGCCGTATTATTTAGCTAAATAATTGGTTACCCCGTGCCACCACCTTTTCCCTTCTCACCTTTTGTCATTCCTCTCCAATCTCTATCTCACTTTTCGAGGTCTCAGAGAGGAGATCGAGTCGTTCTTTGACTCTCCATATTACATTCTACAGGTATCATCCCTCCTCACTCGCCTGCCTCCCCGGGTCACCGAAATCCCTCAATGAGACTGATCAATTTCAGCACACCGTTGCTAATCCTCGCATTTAGAGCCTCGATTGCTCGTTTTTTCCCGGGTTTCATTCAGGTCGCACAAGCAAGATGTCGACTACATCTAGTAACATCTGTTGAGCTATCTATCTTCAGAGTTCTCCCGGTCCACCACCATACCCCTCCCGTTGACGCCATGGAGAAAATCAACACCGGGGATGGACAACTTTTCATTAAGGTTTGTGTTTCTATGTAGCAGTCGCCTAGTTATTGGGATGATGTAGATCGCATGAGAATTTGGTCCTATAGACAGCTAACGCGCATGGTTTCCATAGAACGTCGCTAGCTACGTTCGCACCCACGAAAAGGCTCTCGCCAATGCACTACAGCTCCGTCGTCAACCCACCAAAAATGCCATTCCACAATCACCTAGTGTTCCTTTGACACCTGGCAGCTCCTTCGCCTCAACCTCATCCACCCTGGCCGCGGCCTTCTCATCCGCAGCTTTGAAATTCATGTCGCAGAACGCCAAAACCGCCAAACTTACATTGACTCCCCACCACCTTTTCTACCTTCTCTCCCGTTTCGAAGAATTGACCATTGCCGTGGGCCCTATGAACATCAGGTTGGAGAATATCCAAACTGAGGTTTCGCAATCTTATGTTTCATTCTTGAACAAGCCCCAACAGTCGCGGGGCGATCGGGCCTCCATCCATTCGGTATCCAGTGTTCGTAGTGTGATGTCTGGTATGACCGACCTTTGGGCATCTTTCCGTCTCGGATCTAAGGACACCCCAACCAAATCGGACAGGGCCAAGGCCGCTTTGGAAACAGACCTGAAGTACTTATACTCCGCCTTTACTAAGATCCCGTGTCTTCGTCTTGCTCCAGACCACCGTGCTCCTCTGATCTCTGGATATGAAGAATTTCCCTTTGACACGGCTGTGCCGCTGCACTCCTTTAAAAATTTGAGCGCTTTAGAGATTATTGATCTAGACTACCGTTCTTTCTATGGCTGGGACAGATTGTCTGAGCAACTACGCACCTTGACCATCAAGAGAGCTCACCTGGATGATCCGGCTGATCTTTTAACAAGAATTGTTTTGGACGATATTGATAAACGCCGCCGCCGGTCTGCTAAGTCTCAACATTCGCCTTCACTAGGATCGACCGGTTCCAGCAGTCAACCGGTTCACACTCCCGACCAGGCCAGCTCGATCTCAGCCCCTGGGTCTCCTATTGTGGACACAGCATTCGGAACCAGCACTAGTCCCAGATCTGTCCCGATGTTCCGAACCGGCTCCGAAGGCGCCAGAATTCGCGCCAGGGCCGGGAGTGTCTCCCCGACTCGACCGGGCACTAAGCACGGCCACCGTCGTGGCCAATCTCGGCAAATTCGCCGTACGGGCTCCGCAAGCTCTGAATCAAGCGAGGCCTCTGCCACCCACCGAAGTGGAAGCTCTACAAACCTTCTCACAGATGTCCTCTCGCCTTCAAAATGGCGATTCCTGCGACACCTAGGCCTTCCGGAAAATTCCCTGACATCTGTCTCCGCTGCGAGTCTCGCCCCTGTCGCAAACAGTCTCAACTCGCTTGATCTGTCTTCCAACCTCTTGACAGAGATTCCCGATGGTGTGGCGTCACTGGTGGCATTGAGAGCCCTCAATTTGTCGCATTGCATGATCGAGTCTCTTCACTCACTCACTCGGAATCCCCTTCCCGCTATCACCGTTCTCACCCTCCGCGGAAATCGCCTTCGTTCGCTTGCAGGAATCGAGCGGTTGCTCTCTTTGGAAAGATTGGATCTTCGTGACAACAACCTCACGGACCCGACGGAGATTGCACGGCTGACCAGTCTCCCTGAAATACGGGAGATTTGGGTATCTGGCAATCCCTTCGTCAAGACCCACTCTGGATATCGAGTTGTAATCATGAATCTCTTCCGTCGGACGCCTGGTTACTCCGAGGACATCATTATTGACGGACGAGGTCCGGGATACACTGAGAGGAAACAACTTGTTGAGCGAGTTGCAGAGCCTCAAGCTGCACCGGTTGTACGCTCCACCCCGGCAGATGACTCAACTGTTGTGCAGAAGTCTACTATCTCGAAAGTCCCCCACGATCTTGCAATCTTCAAGCCTCAAGAAGACGAGGGAGACTTGCACATCAATGGCATACAACCGAGGGAAAGTGACGGGGGAACCAATCGTCGCAAAAAGCTCCAACGACGCAGGATAGTCGATATCTCGGTGGATAACCCATTTACAACCGATGGTTTGGGCAACGCAGGAAGCACAGTCCTTCCGGCTCTTCCCGTTCAGCAAATCCAACCGCCAGTTGACCGTCTGATTGTTGCCCCTGTAGATCCGCCGTGGAAGCTGGACAGCGCCTCGCACTCCGGATCATCAAGCATCCAAAGCCCTGAAAAATCCGTTCATTCGAGTCCTCCCCTTGTACAGGCTTTGCAGGGCAAGGACAGGACGATGGACGAAGAGTTCTGCCGCCAGCAGCTGGAAGTTCTTCGCCAGGGCGTGGGCCATAACTGGCTGACTGTTCTTGGCGATAATGACTGGAACAATTCCCATAAAGACTTCGCTCACAGTTCTGGTGTGGGCTTGGATCATTCCCCTCATCTCTCCACACCCCCAATAACCCGCTCGAATACCCAAGCGATCCTAAGCGGACATGCGCTTAGCGGATAAAATGCCTCCTTTTTTTACGGTCCTCGGCTCATGACATTTCCTGCCGGGACTCCGTTCGCCTCTCACGATTCCGTCCCATGACTTTCGGAGTCTCTCCATCACGGGCGCGACGTATACCTGCTCCAACAGGTTCCTCTATCTCTTTTCCTTATTTACGAGGACACAACTTCCCTCGTGCGGTCCCCGAGACCCATTTGAACAACATATCCCCAGCACCAGCAGCTGATCATTCTATGCATTGTTTTCGGCGTTGGATGACTTATGAGACATGGTGGGTTGGATGTATGAACTATTTACGGCCGTTTTTGCTTTTCTTTTCACTGTTCCCTGTCCCCATTTCCTCTTTTCCAAAACGCATCCTACGATGGCCCTTGTTTTTTTGGGGGGGTCAGTTTGATGCATGGAAGGCACAGTGAAAGACATTTTGTTTTCGGTTCTAGCGTTGTACTGTATGATTCTGAATTTCGGGCATGTTGGAGTTGGAAGGATTTTTGACTTGTTTAATTCCCCTTTTGTTGCTTTTTGGTTTCTGCTTGTTTTTAACTCCTTTCTGCATAATGCTGCATGACTTCTGGACAAGCAGCATTGATTGAGACTAGATCTCAGAGCTCATTTGTGAAGAATGCCAATTATTTTGGAGAGTTTCCTATATTTCTCTTTCCTAAACATCTAGATCTCCATTGTATCCATTATAGTCTCAACGTCCAATAGTATGGGCTTGACAGTCGATATAGACACAAAGGTATTATAGAATGGTATGATATAAGTCTAGATGCACTATCTAATAGCACTATTTTAGTAGATCAGCCTCTTCTTTGGTGCTTGGATGCTTGGACCCCGTTTGGCGTCGAGGGCGTTGACAGTCTCGACCTAGAACCCCCCCTATGCAGAATTTTTTTACATCAAAGCGCTTGTAACACAGAGATAGGAGGGAATGAAATAGAAGACTGGAATATTGGAATATTGGAATTGTCGAATTGTCGAATGCAAAGGTGGAAAAGGTTCCTTTTATAAGCGCTCTATATATAACATATCACCCCCTCCTGGGGAAGATCAAACACGCGCAAACACAAAACAGGAACTTCCCGCTTTCTTCTTCATAAAAGATTCTCTTCTCTTCCTTCAACCCCATCTCCACACTCACGTTTACGTTTACGTTTAAGTTGATCTTTTGAGATTCAAACTGGTCTATCATAGAGAAAATTTTCTCCCTTGATTGAAATTTCCCTTCCCTCGAACCATATCTCGATTCATCTCGACTCACCCGGCTTTCTTTTAAGTCGAATCGCTAAGAGTCCAGTGCTCTTTCGCTCAGCCTCGTTTATCTCGTGAGGCGTCTAGGAGCCCATTCTCTGCTGTTCCCACTGTGCGCGTATACAACAACTCGGATAGGCACCACCGTTGACACCCGTCTGGCATCTCTGCCAGAACTGTTTCTCTCTTTCTTTCCCTTGGCCGTCGGGGCCCTTCTTTAGATCTGTTTTGGTCTTGAAAAAATTCTGTTTGGTAGGTCTCCATCCTCTTTTCCGCTGCTGCTCCCAACGACTCCGACCGTCCAAAGGGGGAGAAAAATCAACGAAAAATTTCGAGCGCGTTCGTGAAATTCGCTTCACGTTGGGACTTGCAATGCAGACTGGACTTCATCTCAATCTGGGACGCTAAATTAACTATTTTCCCCTACAGCAACAGGACATAGCCGCCGCGTCATCAAATCTCTGTTATTCTCACCCGATCGCTCCGGAAGTCTCTCTTCCACCTTTCGCTTTTCTTTTCTTTCCACACATTTTTTTTTCTTTCTTTCGTGTTTTCGTTAGATATCATTCGTCATGGCCGATCAGTCTGTGGATCTGGACTCGATCATCGACCGGCTCTTGGAGGTGAGGGGTAGCCGCCCTGGAAAGCAGGTTCAGCTGCTCGAGTCAGAGATCCGTTTCCTCTGCACCAAGGCTCGTGAGATCTTCATCTCTCAGCCCATTCTTCTCGAACTGGAAGCGCCCATTAAGGTGAGTTTTTTTTTTGTGTCCGAACGGTCCCTCGAGTCGGAATCAGCCTCCGTCTAACATACGTGTATCGCTAGATTTGCGGTGATATCCACGGCCAATACTATGACCTCCTGCGTCTCTTCGAATATGGCGGTTTCCCCCCGGAGGCTAACTACCTCTTCCTCGGTGACTACGTCGACCGTGGCAAGCAGTCACTCGAGACCATCTGCCTCCTCCTTGCATACAAGATCAAGTACCCCGAGAACTTTTTCATTCTGCGCGGAAACCATGAGTGTGCCTCGATCAACCGTATCTACGGTTTCTACGATGAGTGCAAGCGCCGATACAACATCAAGCTCTGGAAGACTTTCACCGACTGCTTCAACTGCCTCCCTATTGCCGCCATCATTGACGAGAAGATCTTCACCATGCACGGTGGTCTGAGTCCTGATCTCAACTCGATGGAGCAAATCCGCCGTGTCATGCGCCCCACGGATGTAAGTTTCTCCCCTTCTCCCGGTTTCACCTCTCCCCTCTTGTGGATGTGGTTCTATTGGCGAAAAGAAAAGTGGCAGTGTGGCGCTGGGTTCGTTCGGCTAAAGGCCAACATCGCTGACTGAAAAAGATTCCCGACTGCGGTCTCCTGTGCGATCTGCTGTGGTCCGACCCCGATAAGGATATCACCGGCTGGAGCGAAAACGACCGAGGTGTTTCATTCACATTCGGCCCCGATGTGGTCTCGCGCTTCCTTCAAAAACACGATATGGATCTGATCTGCCGTGCACACCAAGTTGTTGAGGATGGATACGAATTCTTCTCCAAGCGCCAGTTGGTTACACTATTCAGTGCGCCTAACTACTGTGGTGAATTCGATAATGCCGGTGCAATGATGAGCGTAGACGAGAGTCTGCTCTGCTCCTTCCAGGTGAGTTCAAGAATTTTCCTCCCCCGATATCTTTTTTTTTTCCAGTTCCTAACCTATGATTTTTTTCTTCTTCCGATAGATCCTGAAACCAGCCGAGAAAAAGCAAAAGTACGTTTACGGTGGCATGAGCGCCGGCGGTCCCGTCACTCCTCCGCGAAAGCAAAAAAAGAAATAAAAGAATCAATACGAGCTTCCCCATGTGCAGCAGGTTCGGGCGGAGATAAGCCTTTCACAAATCTCTTTAACAGCGCCCTCATGAAATCCTCCCTACAACCCCCGCGAGTCCTCCCCCCCGGATCCACGAAAACGATGAACGACCGAGGAACCCCTCATCCGCACCCAGGGTAGCCCGATACTCCTCTCCAACTCCCCCGATAATATCACAGTCACATTCTCAACCTCTCTAGACCCCCGGGCTCTCTCTCCCAAGTGCGACATGCGATACAAAAAAACAACAGTCACATCATTTCCTGGCCCGTGCGACTCTCTGTACTTCCGGAGCGGAGTTCAAATGCTTATTTCTTTGTTTTCTCGACTTCTCTGTCTCTGTTTCTAACCATCTGGACTGGCATGTGTTTTTCCTTTCGGCATCCTGGGAACGGGCAAAGGGAAACTGGTTATCTTTTCTTTTTTTTCTTTTCTCTCTTCTCTTCTTTCTTACTTACTTCTTATTGTCCTGTTCCTTGACCGCATGTGTTGTTGTTTTCTTATCGAATCACATTCGTCTTTCGAATTTTCTACTCCGACACGTACGACGCGGTAGTAGTACCTCTGCTGATGCATCGTATACACCGGATTGGGAATGGGAGGCTCTGTTACTAGCGGTGTTCTGTGAGTCGAGCTCGACCTTGGAATGGGGTTTGGTTTCGGAGGTCTAGATTGTTTGTTATATGGGCTGTGAGAATCACATTTGAGTTTATGTTTATGTAGGCCAAGACATCTGTCATGTTTTCCATTGGGTGGTTGATTGCATCCTGCATTTATAACTCGAACTATTAGACCCATGTATGCTTGGGATATTCTTCAATCCCAGATATGGGTATACTAGACTAGTACTTATTGACAACACAACCTGATTTGGATATATCCGTATCGATGACTTCTATTATGTTTGCACGGGATGTTCGGTAAGAAGGTGTGAAATGTCTCTTTCTCCTTGAAGAAGGCCGAAGTGGGATATTGTTTCCGAGACATACTCCCACAAAGCTCTTGGGGGTAGCGTTGTCTGGAGGAGCTCGTATATTTTGACTGGTACAAGGAAAGGGGACATCTGTAATCCTGATGAAATACATGATATTTGACTTGATTGTAAGCTAATTGGGGAGCCGACTATTCTTGTAAGTCTATACTTCCAAAGTCTCGGGTGTCAGGTGTAACCGGGGGTGAAAGAAAGCAATTGACGTATAAACTAAGGGGAATGAATAATCGAAGACAGAGATACTGTGTTAATCTCTCAATTCTACGGAATTTCTTATTTCAAGTAGATAGCCTTAGAACCTCGATATTGAATTTCCGAGTAGACAGAGAACCACCCGACAGAAATCCATTGATGCTTGCTGTTCGAGAGCTCGATTTTACTCTTACCGAGGCATTTGGTGCTGATGAGGCCTTTTGCACTGAAACATTTCCCTTGACAGCTCGATTTTAATGTTCAACCGCAGGGCAGTCGAAGAGCGATATGGGTATAAGGAGATATCATCATGTTCTTCATTTCGTCTATCATAGTTCTGTATAGGATTATCATTTGAAGTAAAAAATAAAAAAAAGGCATTACAAAACATACTATAGGACATTTTTCAACAGCTAGTCTCCCCTATGGAGGAGAAGGAGGCAAAGAATCCACATAATTCATGACGAAGAAAGGCTGGTAAGCTTAGAAAGAGGGAAAAGGGGAAGATGCGGAGATGCGGGGGATAGGCGGGGCTTATTTCACATATTATAGTTAGGAGGGACCTGCAGACCATTTGTTTAGTTCATTTGTATTGTAACACTATCATTCCTATGCTTGATACCAAGAAACAAGAAAGAGATTGAAGTCTTTAGACTATAGTAACCAGGAAAAACTAGCTAGCTAGCTCGAGCAAAAGCGCAGAACAGAAGGAACAAGAATTGAACAAACGTGACAAGATGGGCGAGATACAGCGTTGTCGAGAGGCACATTCAAAACGTAGAGGTGCGTCCGGGGGTAAAAAAGTTGGATTGGGTTTGTGGGAGGGAGATGTAGCGTAGCTAGATACGAGGGTGGGAACGGGGTTTCGGGTGTAGAGGAAAATGTCGGAGAAAGCCCAGAGCCCAAGCCAAAGCCATTGCCATTTTCATTTGACTTAAACCCATGGTTGAGTGAAATGAATATGGATTTGGGGTTGACAGGTTGGGGGAGCGAGATCGATTGTTTCGGGGGAACAGGGAAGACTCTCTGTTTAAACGTATTGGGACAACCATCTGATGCCCTCGCCGTATCCTGTGGGAGAAAGAGAAATGTTAGTTATAATGATTTCAAAGTGTGCTTAACCACCACGGCCCCGGTTTGCACAGTATATCCAATGTAAGGCATGGGACTCGACGAAACTCACCCTGTCTCATAACAACACTGCACATGAACACCTCGATAGGCCGGATACCCTCGAGAGGGACCTTGCCCTTACCAGTGGTCTGGTAGAGACCGAGCTGGTGGCGGAGCTCATCTTCGCTGACAGCATCGGGGTGGTCGATCTTGTTTCCGAGAACGAGGAAGGGAACCTTGGAGAGCTCCTCCATGGCGAGGAGAGCGTCGAGCTCGGCCTTGGATTCAGGGAAGCGCTCGTAATCCTTGGCGTCAACCAGGAAGACGATTCCGCTGACCTCGGGGAAGTAGTCCTTCCAGAGACGACGGGCTGAATGGAGAAGGTAGGTCCGTTAGTTGTCTTCAATTTCCAAGATTCAGTGTGGAGGGGTGTTATGCTGCTTGGCACTATGCTCGCGCAACATCACGATTCCCCATCAAGAGTATCACTCACCCTGCTGGTGACCACCGAGATCGAAGGTCGTGAAGCGGTTGTTACCGATGGCCAGCTCCTCGGAGGTAGGGTGTGCGGTAGGTTGCAGAACGGCGACACGGTCGTTCTATGGAATGTCCGGTCAGCAAACAAACCCCATACAGCGCCTAATTTTCACATCTTTCCCGTGTTATGTCCAAGCTCCCAGATCTGTGCAACATCCCAGCGCAAGTAGACTCGGATCTTGTAGCGGGCGAAATTGAACACCCAAGAGCTGGATCTTCTCTTCCCAGGCTAAACACCAACGCTCAACTCACCTTCAACATGTGCAGCAGCGTTGTCTTGCCGGCATTGTCCAGACCGAGGAACAGAAGCTTGGCGTGCTTATTGAGGAGACCCAGCGAGGCCAGGACATCGTAGACTTTATGATAAAAAAGCGAGATCAGCAAATTGCACCTTGTACCTCGAGACACACATCTGGATCACAAGCAGCCGGTACCGCGGCACAGCCGTCGCATGACTCGATGTTGGAGTCGGAATGAAGACACGTTCAGTTCCAGTGCAGCTAAGCTGTGCAGAAAGACATCTCGTTCTCTGTTCCTCCGTGCTTCATATCGGCCGCGGACGGTGACTGTAGGTGATCGGGTGATGTGTCGGGAGGGTACTTACACCAGTTAACGATCCACATTGTGAAGGGCCGGAGTCAGGAAGTAATAGAAAATAGAGTGAGGAGCAGGGATCACAGATTAATATCAGTGACAAGCTGATTGGGGAAAGGTGGATGGACGGGTGTGGAAGAGATAGAAGCAAAGAAGACAGGTTGGATGTTGTTTTCGGGGATCGGGTGGATGCCTTAGGCAGGAAGACGGAATCCTCGCGCAGCGATAAGCTATGACTTGGGGATTTGGGCTGATTTGGGTATATATGGGATGATTTTGTAGATTCTTCTATGATTTGTTGGGTATATTGATCATAATTGCGTACTTCTCTCTGGATCTCTCTCGTGGCGAAGACTCGCCACTACTCGACCTCGTTGGTATTGTAGTTATCACTGTTATCGTCTACTGTAGGAAAGGAAGAATGTGCATCTAAAATATGTTTCGTATTCACTCCCATCAAACTGATGGTTCTCTTTATTCACAATGCAGAAAAGCCAGATAGGGGTATATGCACCGCAGCCATGCAAAACAACAAAGGAAGCGACTTCCAGCAAGTCCATAGGACCGCAGTGTAGGAAAGGAGAGAAAAGAAAGGATATAGATATACTTCCGACAGAAAATGCAAAGAAAGAACCACCTCCGTGTAGGGATTATTGAAGAAAAGGGGAAAAGGGGTAAGGGTAAAGAAACCATTCATGTGGACAACACAAAGTCGGCTAATATGTGTAAGAAAGCGAAAGGCACTCGGATCGCTAACCAAGCAAAGCAAGGCAAATAACCCGAAAGCCAAAAAAAAAGTGACAGAAAGTAGGTATGTACAGGTCAAAAAAACGGAGGGGTGAAACTTTTTTGTACAAGTTCCATGGATAGGGACACCTAAACGGATAGGACGAGCTGGGCGTCTTGACCGACGCCGTAAGCTCTGCACCTCTCAGCAACTTCGAGGCCAAGCTCCTTCATCCGTTCGGCTCCATGGCCGGGAATAGGCCGTTTGCCCATCTGCTCTTTGGCAGCTTTGCGGCAGTGTTGACGCCAGAACTTTTCTTTGCGTTTCTGGCGTTTTTTCTCGAGCCCTTCGACAATGTCGATTGGGCCACGAGTGTGTAGTTCACGGGTACGTGAGTGTTCGTGCTCTGGCGACTCAGAGAACACCGGGATACCTTGCCAACGGTGATCTTTGTCCAGGCCGGTGAAGAAAGGGTTGGGGACACGGGGGAGTGACTTGGTACGGACGAGAGGTCGGCGCTGAACCAGGTGGCTGATGTTGACACCTCTGGGAGAATCAACGATGGGCATGTCATCGGTGAGTTCCCACGTGGCTGGGGTGGGCGACTTCGCTCTCATGCGAGGAGGCGGGGACTTGAGACGCTTGGGAGAGGTTCGGCCAGCGCGACGGGGTGGTGGGGACATCAAACGCCTGGGAGAGCGACGGGGTGAGTGCTTGCGGGCCTCACCCTCTGGCCGTCCTCGGGTAATTTCATCGCGGGGACCTGTGGTAGAGGACACGCTGGAAAGCTCTTGCTCGGATTGTTCAAGGTCTTCGTTGTCCTCCGGATCACTGGTGGGGAAGCTGGGGTCGATATCTTGTGGGATGACCACTTCTTTTAGGCGGCGCCGTTGTTCGAGGCAGGATTTGTAGGCGAGTTCGAGGGGACGATCCTCGTCGAGAGTTCCACATACAAAGTCGGTACTATCAGGAAGGTTCGGGGTCCTCGGACGAATCCTGATGCTCTTAGAGGTCTTGGAAGCGTGACGGCTGCTGATCCTTTGAACGGGGGCTGGAAGCCAGTTTGAGTGATCGTCCGTCATGGAGTCGAAAGATGTGTTTGAGGCGCGGCGTTGTACAGCCGAGGGGCGTGCGTCGATGGATTGACTGTTGGTTTCTGGGACACGGCGTGATGATCCCCAAAACTCAACGTCGGAGCCATCATCGTCGCTCTCGTCTGACTCTGCGAAGCCAGCCTCGTTATCCGATTCATTACCGTCGTCCGAAGAGAAGTCGTGCACAGTCTCGTCGTCGTCCGGAAGGTCGTCCATATCCTCTTCCTCTTCCAAAGCCTCTTCTTCTGCCTGTTCACCAAGCCGCCGAATGGCCATTTCTTTCTTCATACAGTCGTTCAAAGTGATCTTCTGCGTATAGTCGGCCTCCCTGTTCACCCACTCATCGTCTTCATCCATAGAGCTAGCAAACTCGTGGAACCGGGTTGCTTCAGATTCCTCAAACTTGCCCAGTCCACTGGTTGGGATACCCTTGCGGTCTGTGGACGCAGAGACTACCTCTTTGGGAACATTCTTGGAAACATCCTTGGGAGTTTCATTCAAGCTGGGAGAGGCTTTGCGAGCAGCAGGTGCAGGGGAGCCACGGCATCGCGGCCGGATGGAGGACTTGCGTGCCGGAGATCGCTCTCTCTGGCAAACAGTCTCCCGTGCAGGACACGCGAAAGTAAGTGTGGTTTTGCGCTTAATGATTTGAATGGAAGTTTCCTCCGTGGGAAGCTCCTTTGGTGCTTGGGGTTTGGGTGGGAGTTCTTGTGACGCAGAGGGTGAGACCGGAGATCTCAGCTCGTTGTCATTAGTCTTACGACCACAAGCAAAGCTAATGCATCGTTTGCGACCAAGGTTGGCCTCGACGGAAGTCTCACTAGGATCAACAACCTTCACTTTAGGGGCTAAACTCTTCTTTCCCATCAATGCCGCGTTTTTCATCATTTGAGGTGGTAAAGGTGGGCTGGGAGTATTAGACAAAGATGGACTTGTGAGGCCGCCGTCGCTGGTCAACTCGGCTGTCGAGACGCCACTAATGTTGCTGTGAGGGTAGGATCGGTACATGTAAGAGTCATAGTGGGAGGCATGTGGATCGATTGGGGACATCTCCGGGCTGCTCTTCAACGCGCGCGTGAGCAGTGATTCCGTGCGGTTCACCGTTGGTCGAGCAAGCACGATCTGGTCGGAGTTCATCGAGGTGGCGTTCATGACGTGTTCAGGGGGTTCGTCGACGTCCTCGGCCAAGTCGGCCTCGCCGTGAGCCGGCTTGCTGGACGAATTGGGCGAGAGGAGCATCCTTAATAGGTTATGAAAAGAAAACGTTCTTTCTCCGTCGCGAGACTGTGCCATGTTTCAAAAAGGGAAAAAAAGGGTTCGCGGTATAGTTCCAAGGTATAGAAAGGAGGATGAGGGTGAGGCGAGTGGCGTAGGATCGAGTTGAAGGCGAGGTGAGGACGTTGCTTGAAAGATACAATGAGGTCTTTCATTCAACGAATGCTGTTCTTGATATCGATCAATGTTAAATCGATCGACCTTGAGGGCAGAACAAGATGTCCCGGGCGAGGACTAGTGTCATGATATAAACCGCATGACTAGGGGGTATCGAGACGAAGGAGGGTATTCGCCAAGATCGATAACTGTGCCTAAGAATGGCGACTCAATGAGGAGGTGGACTAGATCTGTTTCTCGAATACCTCCAGGATTTAAGGTCCGTGCTTTCGGGGGGGATCTGGATTAAAAATAAAATGAAAATGAAAAAGAAAGGTCAGGAATGTCGAGGATGTTTGAAGAGAAATGGAGTGGAGATTATAAAGAGGAATCAAAAGAGAAAAAAGAAGGGGAAATTCGGGGAAAGGTTGACAATAATAACAGAATAGAAAGATCGCGCATAGAAAAGGTGCAGGGGTCTCCGATGTCTTGGAGGGGGAAGAGAGAGTGTGGGAGTGACGATACGGCAGCCCGGCACAGTCGTTTTAGGACTAGTCTGATTTTTCTTTTTAAATTTTCTTTACCCACGTTTTTTAATTTTTCAATTTCCGTTCTTTTTGGTAATTTTTCTAATTTCCCTACCCTTTTTGAATTTCCGGTTTTTTTTTTTTTTACTTTCCTTTTTTGTCTAACCCCTAATGAACCCTCAATTGTCCCCCCATTTTTTTCAATTTGCCTTGCGGAGTACTTTGATCTTTAGGGCCATGTCGTACAGCCCTGAGCCCTGGAGACTGTTACATCCCTGACTAAGAAAATGTCTTGCCACTGGTTCCTGCGCTACTACTTCGTATAGTGTACCAGTTGCATTTCTATAGATATTTCTGTTTTGTTTCTTTATTTCTATATTTCTATATTTTTATATTTCTATTTTACTAAATGTTACTCTACATTCATTCTGAATTCTATTACAGATTCTTTGTTTCTAAAAGAAAGAAACTAAATGTAGCATAAAGGGTTTCATTTCGAGGATCGCAATTCATTCAAGTGGACCATGATGACCATTGTCTGTTGAGTAGTGGCTATGAGGGATTTTGTGCTGGGACTAAACCCGTTTCAGGCTGCTTTTTCGCTGTTGAAAACTCCCCGTTGAACTGACCTCTCTTACTTGCCGTGAGTGAGTGAATCCACTTGCCAACACAATGAAATTCTGGTACTCCGTCTGTTGTATTCCGTACTCCGTACTGAAGAAAAAAAAATCTGTCTTGATCTCCTCACCGTACATTGTGGTTTCTATATATGTACATCGTAGACCTCCACTGGAGGTAATTTTTCGATTGGAGACGTATGGGTATGGTCACATCCAAGTTACAGAGGACCATTCCCATAGTAATCCTCGGTATGAAAAAGAAATCACCACTCGCCGATTGTGCCTGAACGCTGCCGAGCCGGCCTTGGCCGAACTTTACCCTAAAGCTGACAGGGTTAACAGGGTGAATTATTATCTTACTCGACCGATACGGAGTACTCGTAATGAGAAAGTGATAGCTGAAACTATAAACGCGCCGTACGCGCTTCATGGTTTCGAGTTGTACTTGAATTATCTACAACACACTATTGGCGGTTTTCGCCGAGCTCCCGAGTCATACCTGAATGCTTGGTCTTGATTGATTTCTCTTACCTTGCTCCAAATGCGGGAAGACTTCTCATCTGACGTAGAGTGACAGGGAGTGTATTAGTCATTTACTCGTTATCCCGTCTGAGCCTCACACAATTTCAAGAAACCCCCATGTCTTGAGTCCGTCGGAGGTTCTCGGGTAGAGTCTTGGATAAATTGCATGTTGCATACTATACGGAATACAATATGCTACTCCGTATACGCCTCACAGGTTGTGTACAGAAGTACAAAGTAGTATCCACTGCCATCCGAACTATGTTGTACACCTCAAAACGGACTCTTAGCTCTGCTCGGTAGATCACTCTTGGTTTACATAAACATAGCACATAACCCTGGAGGACGGGCTGTGTTTCTAGTAAAATGCAGATAGAATCGATCATCTCCATATGCTCTCATTCCATTGCCAAGCCGAAAGGCAGTCATATTTATAGGGATGTTCAGCTTAATCCTTCGCCAGCACGGCCTCCTTTGACCTTCCAAATTTAGACATCAACAGTTTCGTCATTCAGAGGCGAAGTGGCCATGATCGCCAAGTTGGGCATACAATTGATTCACAATACAACATACAGTTCGCGGAGTACAACGAGTTGTTTCGACAGGCAGCTTGGTTGAACGTTCCAGCTCCACAAAAGTAGTCACCGAGATCAGAAAGGAAAATCCCTCTCCATGCCCAACAGACAAGCATGAGTGACCTGCATTAAGATTACGAAGACTCCCACGTTGACAAAGAACAGCGGTCAGCCGCGATCACGATCAGCCCTAGATCGGCTGATCAGGCAAGATCTTCCCTGCGCTAATCGCAATTCCAAAACAGTTTCTAAAAGCAAATCGCATAACTCGGACAATAAAAAACCCCCCGAACAGAAAAGAAAAATTTTGAAAGCTCCACTCCACCAGTAATCAAAAAGATCACCGAGGCTGACATTCATACTGGTTCCCGGATATATGCAACCTGCAGCCACAGCCCCCCTCATCAAATCAGTAGGTTCATTAAGCCCCGTTTATATCGCAACAAGCTTCTCGAATCAGAGAGAAACACCCCACAGTCTGTTGATTCCAACAGGCATAACCCCTGTAAACGCAATCCAAGCTCACTAGATTGCATACCCTCGAGCCGGGTGACCGTGGGAAATGAGTTGAGTTTGGAATCGAAGTGTGGAAGAAGCTTGTTAGCAACACAACGGCTTTGTGGCGGGGATTACCCTGGATTGAAGCCATTGAGTTCATCTTGCTGCAATTATCCCTCTGTGGGGCTTTGAATCTTGTTTTCTTTCTCCGAACTTTTTCCTTTAATTGCTTCGTCACTTGATTTTATCTTTTACTTGCAGAGTACATGGGACAATGACAATTGTCCACGGACGAGCGGCAGTCTTACATAGAAAGCGATTCGCTGTGATTAGTATTATTTTTTTTTTCACTCCTTGAGTTTCCCAATAGGGAGAAGGCAGCCGGGGCGCAAAACAATGTTTTGAAAATATACAACGTATCCAGAAATGTACAAGGATACGAATGTACCCGAAGTCGCTACCAAGTCCTGCTCTAGGTACATGCGGGACAAAAGTTCCCGCGCTGACAGCAATATCGCAGACGGGAATAGAAACGGCTGGTATCCTTGGCCACCCCTCACTTCTTGGACTTGGAATTGGGCTTGGGCTCCCTTTCCCGCGAAAACGCGGAATCCAGTCCTGGGCCGCAATGCTCACCATCTGGTTGGGATGTTGTGGAATGGGCCAAGAAGACCCCCTCCCGATCCCTCGGAGAAGTTCTCCTTGGTGGAGAAGGAAGAAGTAAAGCAGTTTGTACGATGTGAAGTTCTATACGACGGAAATATGATTTGATGTGAAGGGATTACGGAACAGTAGCGCTGTGTTCGTGGCACGATGGGATTATGGAAGAGGATTTCTCCGCTTTACTATCGTGGCAGTCACTCAATAATTGGGGATTTGCAAGACCCGCTCTTTGGCACTTACCCCAAGTCCCCAAGTCCCCAAGTATAAGAAAATGAAGGAATAGTACGTGTGCTTAGCGTAATAAGGTGTGAACTGTGCAGGTGGGGATGCCTCCTACCAGGGAATGGCACGAGCGGGATGTTTATTTTCCTCTTAGAAAGTATCCTTCTGTTGGAACTACCCCAAATTGAAGCACAAGTGTATCTACTCCTTGCGAAGTACGGAGTCTATGCAACAAAATAATAAATACCCGAATCGTTGACCGGCCACGGGGTAAGTGGAGTATTCAGAAGCAAAGAGATTGGTCAGATACAAACTGCAATGGGTAAATCGGTTAACAGAATTCAATGTATGAGGCATTTTCATTTTGGGGCTACTGCACTGTGCCAGATGCAGTTACGTTTTATCGGCATTTGCTACGGAGTATGAATTGACTTTTGATCTTCTTGTCTAAATTATACGGAGTACTCCGGACAACTTGTGTTGTATGTTCTTAACTTCCAATTCAATTGATTCGGATTGATCCCAAGAATCTCTATCCCAATTTGGAAAGAGGCTATCCTCCTCTTTGTTCTATCAATACAGGAATGTAACTGTGATCTTGGCAGATTGTAACAGGATTTCCTCCGACAAAGAGATCCATCCCCCTACATGTTTCACACAAAGACAACACACAAGGACGAATAGATCATACCAATTGCTGGTCTGTGCAGGATATCTCCAGTATGGACCCATCCTAGGTCCCGATACATACCCCTACCCCGGATCTTCACTCCATCAAAGAACCGACTGTCGAGTCGGACGATGGCTATGCCAAGTCCACCCCGTGCCTCACACCGAGAACACCGTTCCATCGAGCAGGTTTCCTCAGAGGAACGTCACAGCCTAAACACGAACCTCATGACCTTCCCGCCAAGACAAACCTTGAAGGTTCACAAAATCCTACTCGTCAAGACAGGTAGAACAAGCAGATAAATGATCTACCCGGCAGTGCATAGTGCAAGGAGAGGGCCAGTTGGCTCTAGGCCACACCGGAGGAATGCTTGGCGACAGCGCGTGGTGAAGCAAACTGCCAAGATCTAGGCATTGGATCTTGAGAATGCGCCCGGTACGACCTGAGCTGTGTGGTATGGAACCAGTCTGAAGAACAATGAGTATGTCTGGGGGTGACAATACGGGGTACTCCGTAAAAAGAGCAAGGAGAAGGAAAAGAGATGCCGAGTTCTCCACAAAGGGGGTTCAGGTTTTGTCATTTGATACTATTTCGATAACACCCCCTTTCTTGAAGAGATCTTGGCACGCCCGAGGTCAACCCCTGCGATAACCATCCGCTCAATCACAGGATTCCCTCTCGATGCCAAGCACTGTGTGACATAAAGCGAACGCTGAGAAATGAAATCGCTGACGCCCGGTTTCAGCAGTGCGCTTATCGAATGCCAATGTATAGGGGAATGGCCCCGCCAAGGGCGATCATGGTGATCATGCCGACACCACGAGCTTGCATGAAGCCAGTCTTGGCATCGATCTTGACTATTTACGTGCTATTGTTTGTGCCAAGCCGTCGCACAGAGTGACAATAGTGTGTTGAGGTAGGGGGTTGCAGTGGCAGTGCTCTGTCATTTTGGCTCGGGATCGACGGGCTATAGGCTTGGCCGTTTGACTCGGTCCGGTCCGATTGAGATCTGTAAGCCTGGGTACTCCGTATTGAAAGTCTGTTTATGCACCGCCTATTACCTGGTTACTTTGGTGTCTACTACGGAGAAGGCTGGCACGGATTTTCCCTTGTACGTTGTATATGGTACCTCTAGATAACCAACTAGTTGTACGGACGATGTACGGTGTATACACTTGATCGTTGGGAATAGGAAAAGATCGACACTTTGGCGTCTCTTCTATTTTTGCAGACACGGGAAGTAACTATCCAGAGAGACCTACCTGCGTAAGCAAATGTAGCAACCTCTCATAGAGCACCGAGATGCATCTTGGCACGCCACTTTGCGCAATATCGCGGCTCTTACCATGACTATAAGCGTTCATCCCTGCGAATCCACGTAAGACGCGTCCGATCTCTTCAAAGTCCAAGGCACCGGAATTCTTACCCACGACATTTCTGACATTTCAATTTTCCACGTACAACGTATCGCCACTGTTCAGCGCAGTTGCAAAGCTTCTAGAAACGCTTGATAATCAACCCCACCTGCCCATGGACCTCCTCGGCGGATGACATGGTTGGTTCTCGCGTTTGATCATCGGGTGCGAAATCGACTTGCCAATGATCGTTCAGTTTAACTTGGGAGACATAGGAACCCCGTGCGCCTTTCAAAGCACGGCATCGGTCGCCGACGAATGAATCCTTGAGTGAGTCCGCAGACCGTGAACGTAGAGAAGAACCCAGAACGGTCGCATCTGGGTGTCAAGAACCGGGAATAACTCGGGATGCTGTCTAGCCACTAACATGACCATCTGATAACTAGTCTCTGTTTCATACCGGTATCATGGTGGTCGCATTTACAGCCTAAATGATCATGATACAATTTGACAAAGTTCGCGCATGACTCGGCGAAGATTATTGAAATTTTCTATATCCCCACACGACATAGGCGGTATGATATCATTTTCAATATAGCGCCGAGATAACACGGGACTGAAACACGTTTCGGGTATCGCCCATGCAAAGCAGCAACATTTGATTTCAGAACCAGAACCAAACCTACAATGTTATCCACATAGGGTGTATATCGCATGATGGACAAGCGGAAAAGGAAACGGTGCCAGTTCCAGCAGTTTCATGTCCATCGCAATACTCCCATCCGCGAAACATCTAACCACGGAAATAACCTTCCCTGATCGCCGGAAGAGGGAGGAGATGAGCGGTATCAGCGGGAGTTGTCTCAAGTGACAAAACCCGAGCCTACGTAATCGGGCAAGAGCCTACAATATACCGTCCCGCCATTCGCTCGATCTCCAGCCAATCCCTGGCCAATATGACGCCCGTTCTAAGCTGGGGCCTTTTGAAGGCGATTTCAGCGGTTGCGACAATATGAGTGCGGAATTAGTCGGTCTGTGGATGCATTTGATATCATATCACATAGCGATCTACGGATTCAGAGATGAGATGGGGGCTTGAGCTTCCAACTTACTTTCAACGTTACAATATACGTTTCAGATGCTCATTTGACGCTCCGCACTGGTGACATCACGGATGGAGATGGGCATGGCACGGTCATTGACCGTGTCGCTAGTTGCTATGGTAGTTTGTACTTTGGTCGTGACATGCACTAGCGGTGCGGTGCTTACTGAGATGGCTCCACGTCAGATCAGGTCGATCTATACTGTGCGTTGGTGCTTGCCTTATACGGTGTACAACGTAGGACTTCTGATATACCATATGTTGATGATAGATGGCCTTGCGATGGAACATTGTAGATGTTTATTGGTAAGATAATGTGGGGTCTCATTTATTGTTGAGGATCTTTGTGGGAGATCTATGTCGGGGCCGCAGCTGTGCGATGCGACATCTGCACTAGCAGGGATGATTTGATATGAGATATCTTGTCGATGGAATTATAGGGCATGATGGTGATGCATTTGATGTTCAATATCGGATTCAGATATTCAAACTGCTTTCTTGTGTTGTGATATTTCACAATTTAGGGAAGCACAACTGTACATCTCACTTCCTAAACCGGCAACCAGAGTTACGGTCGAAATACAATGTATGCGCGCTGGTATGAATCATAAACTGTTTCATGTATTTCCATTTCATGTTACTGCATGTAAAACGATTTTATATCCTAGACGAAATCCCTCTGGCTCTATTCTGGTTGCGACTCATGTGGCACTAACGTGCCCTATTCTTGAATTTGAGACTTCATAGTATGAGTCATGCACCTCTCAATGGACTTCGGAATAATTGGATTCGGCGTCTGAGCGAAGTATTCGGTGTCCGAGGGGAGTGACTGATTTCAATATCAAATTGACTCATAGTAACATGCAGTAACATTCGACACTATCCCCCATCGAGCTCCCTGACGAATTCTCTCTACAACTCGGTGATCCCTATGGACACGACTCACAAATCGCACGAAATGAAAACACACCGTTTTCTTGACAGATCACTATCTTTGGGTAGTAGTAATTGTTATCATTGCATACTATCCCTCATTAAGAAGGACTAGATCCTTAGCAGTCACAACTAAAGCCACACTTGCCCTAATAATCCCGTTCACGTCAGTGGCCAGTTCCTCACCTCACCTGGTCATCTGCGATATTGAAATCTGGCTGAATTTATCTTGACAAAAGGAGCAACCAGGTCCCTTACTACTTTAGGAGCAATAAATCCATGTGGTTTGTCGTGCCTTTGCCGCTGTCGCCCCGCCAGCAGTAAACCTCACCCTTCATTTACAAATCTAGGGGGGCAAAAGAAACAGTGATCATATTAGAACACCCCCACGAAATTAAGAATTAACGGATTTAAAGAGAAAAATCAGACAGAACTCTGCGTACATTATTCATGCTTCGTGCACATATTCCATGAGGCTGAGGGGGAGAGCTTCCCTGTTTCGATCATGGTGGGCCCACAGTCTCCTTTAGACATTCCATCACTATCCCACCTGGGCATCGCGCGATGTAATACATTCAATGTACTGATAAAAAGGTCCAGTAGATGTCCATCGGGTAATCTAGACAGTTAGAACAGAGAAATAGCGGCTGAAAAATAATTATCAGCCTTAGGCCGCCACATCAAAGCTTATCATCCTTTGGACAGATGCCTATTCTCACCCTCAATACGAGGTGAAAACTCTTAACCTTCTCTAAATTCCCAACCACTTTTCCATTTTAATTGTATATGCAATGGAAGGTCACACAACAACCCCCAGCTCATTCGCTGCTTCTTATATCGCCAACTCCCGCTTCCATCGCTCCTTCACCATTGAGCCAACTTCTACCCATGGCCCTCTCAATGTGACCTACGGCGATTACGGCTGCGAGCCCAATAAGAACGGGACTACCCCGACACTTCTCTTTCTGCCGGGCATGCTTTCAACCCGGTACATCGGACTCTGTCTCCACCCGATTGCCGAGAAATGGGGCGTGCGCGTTTTGGTTGTTGATCGGTAGTGTACCCCCAATCTTCTAATATCCCAACATTGACTAAAGGTCAAATCGCATGTAGTCCCGGAATGGGAAATTCCACCGACGTGCCGCTAGCACAGCGAGTGTCCACCTGGGTTGAGATCGTCCCACGGCTTTTGGCCCATCTAAACATCCAGCATGTTTCGTTGGCATCTCATAGTGCTGGCACCATCTATCTGCTTAACACCTTGTATTACTGTCGGGATATTCTGAATCCCAAGAAACCGATGGCCACGCTTCTAGGTATGTTGCAATTTCTGCAGATCGCCCTATCCCTTTTCTTCACATGTTCATTTTGATATTTCAACATGAAAGCTCGGGATCTAACCACACGACAGCGCCGTGGGTTGACCCCGCCAAATCAGGCATGACCTCCATGAAAATGGCCCAATACATCCCTAGTCCAGCCTTCAAGATCTGGCATCATGTCCCACGTCTCTTTCTCTCCGATGCTGGATCTGCAATAGCGACGAGTGGAGGAATTATTGCGAATCTCGCTAAATCTTTACTCCCAAAGAGTAGTGATGACCAGGCAAAGGAGCCTCTTTACATCGCACAGAACTACGGACTGGAGCCGGACCAGCAGAAGGAGATAGATTCTTTGATGATGCAGTCTATTTTCAAGGAAAACACGGTTGGCTTCAATGCCGAGGCGCTCCAGTGTCTTCGGAAGGAGCCTAACACATGGGGCAAGTGTGAAGACTACGAGGTCTTTGTGCGCGAGTTGGCAGAGCGTGAAAGAGGGCGAGATGGAGCGCCGTTGAAAGTCCAGACATTGTTTGCCGAATCTGATATCATGATTGGCAAGAAGGGACAGGCTTATTTTGAGAAATGCTGGCATCACATCGACAATGGGGACTCCAGGGGTGTGTTTGAATTTGATTCGAGGGTAGTGCCTGGCACTGACCATGATAGCTTGATGTCGTACGCGGAAGGGTGGGAGAACCTTTTCAAGCAAATGCAAGAAGCGGAGGGCGATGGCTTAGTATAGTTCTTGCAGTAGCATTAGCTTTACTTACATACGTACATAGTGTATGAAAGACGAGCTGCACAGAGCGGTGACTATGTATATTGGGCTTAGATGATGGCACTCGAAAGCGAACTAGATACATCTACCCAAAGCAAAACCCAACCAATCATAGGAAACACCTCCAGGTTGAATCCGAGCATCTCTGTCGACTCGCCATTTTGAAGTTTCCAATTGCCCTTGCCTACTTCGAGTGTTGAGGTTAGGCGGATAGGGCTTATACTCCTCGCCTAATCTCCTTCATCTCTCCCCAGTCATTAGCCCAATTCAACCTATTGTTTCTTTCCCACCTTACCTTTCCCTACACTATGTCAAGAATTCTTGCATGCTTAAGGCAATGACCTGGAGGGCAATTAAAACACATTTGTCGCTGATTTGACCAAATGGCGGTCCCTCGGCACTCATTCGGGCTAGCAACCATTCTACGCTGGTTGACTACTTGAATGAACAGAGAAGAATGCACGAAGATAATGTCTTTGGGAAATTCTAATTCGAAGGTGTAGCTACAGGAACTCTGACCTGCCACAATGCTAGATCCTCCGCCTCGGAAAGAGTCTTAGCGCTACGATCCAGCTCATCATGATGACTCTGGAGCAAGGAAGAAGAGGCTGAAGATCTCATTTCCATTTCCCAGCATCTTCCGTTCCTTGGGCGACCCGTTTCGCCCCGTTCTCGAGACCTGAGCTTGCACTACCGAGCGCATTCCCAATTGGTTCGCCAGCACTCCCCGTCGCGCTTGTGATGGTATCGCCGATACCTCGCCCGGCAGTTCCTGCCACTCCACCCACCGTGCGGGTGACACCGCCGACTGTGTTTCCAAGTGTGGAGGTGACGAATTTGGCGGCTCCGGTGACGCCTTTGTCCTGGTTGGATTCGATAGGCATGATTGTTTTGTGGAATTTGGTAGATTTTAATGAATTCAAAAGAATTTTCTCGAGTTTCGAATGAACCTAAGGGAATGAGAGAGGGAGGATTGTAAATTGCGGTCAATGTTAGAAACACAAGATACTCATGGCAGAAGGGCATTGTTATATTGGGGCGTGTGTACTATGATATCATTGGGGTGGCTCGGTGGCACGGTGGCTGTACGCCTCCAGGACTACAGTTTATATTGGGGTTTAACCTGCAATAAGAATGCGGCACGGTAAAAGTGGCGGTTAAGATGGAATGGCCACGATACGGCGGGGCCACAGATTGAACCCTCATGGTGTTTCACATAGTCAATATAGCATGTTGCTGGCGTTTATTTGTTTGTTTGTGGTTTTTTTAGTCCGGCGAAGCCATGTAGCCCCGTTCACCTTATCCTTTGACCTCCCTTGGGGTATAGGGACGTGAGCTATGGAACTATACGTGCGAATTCATGCGACCCTCCAAGGCTAGGAAGCAACTTCTGCCATGACGTCACTCAGTTGGCCAAAAAAAAAAATTGAAGAAAAAAAAGAAAGGTCCTACCCGGGTTCGAACCGGGGTTGGTGGTAATTTGAAAGATCAGATCGTCTCAAAAACCACAGTCATAACCACTAGACCATAAGACCCTTGCTGGTGTAGACTTGCCATGCTTGGCTCCATATCGCATCTTTCATTTACCATGGCCTGACCAATAAATTGTTATCCGCAAGATTGACAGGTCTAACTACCCTTATTTCCTTAGAGACATTAAAGGAAGAGAATGTCATGGAAATATGAGATCTCGCATTAAACTAATTTTTGTCCGTTAAAAAAGCGCTTCTCTCTCCTTGTGCCTTGGATCCATGAAAGTGTAATGACGCGAATGAAACTTAGCCTACTTCGGAGTATCGCCAGTAGCTGGAAGTTTCAAGATGATGAAGAATTGACAGTGAGGTAAATTAATTTCACATCATTTTTGTTGGATTGCAGTTTGTATGACCAGAAGCAGGTTGAGAGTGTTGTTATGGGGAAAGGAGGCAAGCTCCCAAACTATATATATCTGCCAAAGAGCTGCTGCTCAAGGAACCCACCCCAACAAGCTGTTGCAAATGTCGAGCCAAAACATCTGTTGTTCGTCAGCGCAACCAACGGCTTGCATACCCACTATTGAGGAGTTGAGCTTATTGGTAGTGCCCAGAGAGTGGGAACCTGGCTTTGCAACTTCTGTGCGCCTACTTCCCACGCCTGGTCGTTGTCTAGATCGGGGGGAGGGGTGGGAGTTCTGGAGAGCTCAGAGAGCTAGGAGGAAGTCGATAGCGTCGATATATAAAAATTGCTTTTCCACCCGAGAGATTTATGGCAATGCGATATAAGAATCTTGGAGGATAAAAGGAAATGTGGTGAGGCTTTACCCAAGTGTAGGCGCTCTCTCAGAGTCCTACATTATTCACAGGGCAGTCACACTGCTACACGTATGCATACCTTAAAAAATTAGTCGGTCGCGAATGTGGCTTTGAGATAGACTTTGGCATAGTTCGAGTAGTCCTTTTAGTAGTCTTTTCATAATGTTCCTGGTCTACCCCAGGGTGGATAGGATATTGTTCAAGGAGTTTGCCCGGGTGTGGTTGAAAGAAGCACGGGTCAAATTTGATAGTCCCATGTTCCTGTAGGTCTCTAGGAGAAGGGAAGTCAAGCTCAAGGTCTTTAACTCGCCGAAAGAGGGACCTGAGAAAGGCATGAGGTTGAACTCACGATTCAGCCATTTTGAACGAGACGATAAGTGAAATGTTTGAAGGAGAAATAGAACGAATGGAATTAGGGTGGTGTACCTATAGGTAATGCGCTTAGTATCGTGTCACTACCTTTATAGGTATTCCCAGGGGTCTATCCATGGGACATTATGAAGTTAATGGGAAGGTACATGTATTGTCAGAAGCTCAGGGATTTATGCAGAATCAGCCCTCGACCCAGACTCATAGATGAAGAAATATGTGCCATACTCCCCACTACCACCATACGCAGAGTCATCCTGGACGAGCTCTGCTATAAGTCGAAAACCCACTCGTTTATACAGTTCAGCTCCCTCTCTCAAAGCGTGGACGAAAATATCCAACCCCATCTTGTCCGCCTGGTCCATCCCGCTCTTCACCAATGCCGCCCCGACTCCTTTACGCTGGTTGTCTGGATGCACAGCAAGGTATTCTAGACCTACCAAACGCGTTAGACAAGGGTAAATTTCTCTCTAGAGTCGCATGTCGATACGCAACTTACTTATATACGGTGTCTTTGGAGTCACCTCCTTCTCCAGTGCATTTACGCGATCCAAAAGCTCGTCGGCATCGTTGTTAGGATCCCAGATAACAGTTTCAGCAATCCGCCGGATCTCGACTTCCTTCTCGGGCTCGACCGCTGGGACCTGGGCCTCGGGCCATGTCGGCGTGCCATCATCTGGGCTTATCTCATAAGAAGGTGGCAGACACCATCGCGCGTAGCCGAGTATGCGACCCGCCTCTAGGTCCACTGCTTTCTGATGTCGCAAGGCCTGCCGGTTGTTCAGCAGGTTACGTGGGAAGCGTAGGGCTATCTGCGAAACGTGGTACTCGAGGGTGCGATGGCGCCAGGCCAGGACCCAGTGCGGGTCAGCCCAGAAAGCGGGGATGCTATTGGCGGCTAGAGCAGCGCCATCGGCGACGCAGCATGGGGAGAGTACAAAAGGAGCCATGTTAAATAAGGAACAATGGGAAGCCCAAAGTCCGGGGCAGTCTGCGACAGAGAACGAGTGAAGAGTGTGTGTTGAAGCCAAGGAGCCTGCGCCTCCGAGGATTTTTCAGGCGAAGAGACTGCGGTGGTGAAAAGTTCTTGGGACCCAGATACAAAGGAGGTCAGACAGAGAAACAGTGAACTGGGTTCCTAAGAGCAAAGGGATGAGAAAGAAAGAAAAGAGAGAGCGAGATAACCAACTACAAATTACACATTAGATCAGTCCCCACATGGCGCCTGGTGCCTTTTGGCTCAAGCATCCAACAAAAAGTACTTCGGCCCCTCATTTGCCGAAATCGAATTCGGCAACCAGTTACATATCGACTCAACACCTGAGTTTAGACTGATTTGTTTTTCAGGTAAGTGCAGTCTGCCGTTCTGACATTGGCACACGGTTCCTGCTCACATAGTGAAAGAACGTGTCAACTCCATGGGCAATTTCACCCCAATGTGCTTTTGACGTTGGGAGTTAGGGCCCAGAAAGGAAGATGACCTTGTATGGACATTCATGAATGCCTACGAATACTAATTGATAGTATGAATACATGATATGAATATGAGCGAAGGGCTAGCTGCTTCCGAGAAAGTGCTGCAAGAACGTGAGAGGTTCCATCTCTAATGCAGCCCGTAGGACAGTCTTCATAAACCAGGCATTTAGTGGAATGGAGTCAACGATCAATAAAATTTTTGGCGGTTATTTTACCTGAATTGAAGGCAAACGCAATTCGACGACGAAATAAAATAGAGGAAAAAACGCCATGCCTATTAGAGCGCGGTAGGGGTATCATTTTGTAAATAAGAAAAGAAAACGAGAAAGATGAGAAAGAAAGGAAAGCAGAAAAGAAAAACAGAAAAGGAAAACGGAAGGAATGAAGAAAAGGCCCCATTAGAGGCGCCGAATACCTCGGCGGCTAGAATTGGGTTGGTTTTGGCGAACAGACGATCTCTGACCAGCAGATTTGCGTCGAGGTGCTCGTTGAGTCTTCTCCATCGGCGTCACCTGCTCTGTCTGCTCTCGCAGCTTACAGGCTTTGACACCGCGCCACCATCGAGCTATCACCTCACATGCCAACTCCGTCCTGGCCGTGGCTATTGCACACGCGTGCCTGTCCCTTCTTTCTGCAAATGACCGCCATGCCCGTTGAATAATAATGGCAGAATAGGCATGCTTCAAGACAGAGGCCGAAGGGTTCTCAGCAGGTGGTAAATGTCCTATGTCTTTGGGGACTCTGACGACATTCTCTCGAGTTTCACTCAGAGCTACTCGCTTCAGTGGACTTTTTCGCACTTTTTCGGGCTTGGTTGTTATGCGTGTTTTGAGACTAGCGTTTTGCACGGCTGGACAGGCTATTTTGGACACTGGTGGATGGTTTCCTGATTTAATTTTCTTGTTGGCGATGGCGGAAAATCCAGGAGGGATGTTTTCTTTGCCACCGCCTGTTCCAGGGACATCAACTGTTGTCACCCCTGCCTGGAGAACCTTCAAGCTTTGTTGGAGCGGAGCTTTCCGAGTTGACCCTTCTGACGGCTTTTGTGGCTGGCGTCTAGCACGGTGTGACTTGAAGCTTTCCATATCATCTTTACCTGAGATATGTGGAATGGAGTCTTTTGTTTGTTTCCTGGGTATATTGTAAAGATCCACGAAGACGGTGGGAGCGATAGGGTTATCAGACGGAATGTATATTGTATTACATCGACTTGAAGACTCGTACCTCGACGAGCGGGGAGTCGGACCTTTGCGGAGAAGACCTGACATGATGTCCAGGTTTTCTAACAAAAAATGAGGTTTCATACTGAGATGAGAGTTGGATCGATTGAAAGTGAGGGAATGTGTCGGGAATGTTGTTTGGAGAAGCGGTGAAGTCAATCAAGGGGTCAACTCAGACGCGGGGAAGACGCGGGGTGAGACTTGATTTTATCAACAAGCTTGGGCAACTGTATAGTCGCGCATCAAATCAATAGAGATCGAGGATCGCGCGTCTGGAACAGTCGATTACTACGAGACCCAAGTTGACCTGTGGGCGGGTTGTCCAGGGCAACACGTGGGGGTAAACACGTGATAGCATCAAGGTATCGGATGAAATAGGGCTAGGAGGACCAGATCGGATTTATACAGAATGTTCTATCCGGTTTAAACCAGCAGTCCCACCAAGTCCTTCTTGTGAAAGTACACTCCCAAGTCTTCTTCCTTCTCTGAACGTTTTTGAAAGCAGATCGTTTAAGTCGGGTATGTGTACTTCTGTTTCACTTCGTCGAGGATCTAGATCATGGTGACGCCCAAGCTGTCATTAAATCAGCCTTGGCTGAATGAGCCTTATTCAAAAAGTGCGCCACCATTTAGTCAGGCGTGATGCCCGTGAGCTCAGGCGATGGGAACCCGACTTCGGCTTCAAAGCCCTACATTCCTTTCGGGTATGAGCTGGCGGTTTCCCGCATGTCAGCCGTCATTCGTTTGGATGCTCGGCCTGTCAAGTGGGACCTAAGCTGATATGGCTAACGTTGACTTTGGCTTAATCTCGCGTCGAAGGTTTTTGACTGGGAATACGATGTTATATCACGACACCAGTTTCTCTCTCGGTCTCTAGCCTTGGGAAATATCCCAAGTTGTATCCTGGAACTCTGCTTAGAGAATTCTCGAACAGGCCGATTGCTCCACAGCTTCGCTTGCATATTTCTTAATTCTTGACAATGAGGGGCGGGAGTGGGTTGTGAGCGGGACCAAGATGAAGCAATCTACAACATAGGTAAGAGAAGATGAAGACAAAAGGCGATCGAAAGCACGCAAAAAAAGCTAACAAGGGAAATATCTACATAAGTAGGACCTTGGTCAACGAGTAATCCTTTCATGACAAACAGAGACCGACGTCATGGATGGTCTACAAAATGGATCGGAGCTGCCAACGGGCGTAGGAGACACCGGGAAATTCGATAACCGAATGGAGATACCTACTAGAGGAACCTCTGGTATAACCATGATATGCTACCAATATATTACGGAATAAGACCAGATGGTGGTAAAGATGATTGCATTGCTATGGAATAGCTACGTAACATAACTATTCTGCTTAATAATACCCGAGTCATCCCCAGGCCGTCACAATATGTGTCTCTTTTGGGGATATATCACCATCCATTATGCTTCTAGATTGACGATCATGCTTCCGTTGTATTTTGTTTTCTTAAACATGGAGATATTACTTCATTTGGAACTGTCACAGCAACCGAGTTCCGCTTAATAAAAATTTTACAATATATGCAAAAAGACAGTAAATTTTCTTTATTAGGTAGTCGCAAGTAAAATCAAAGAAGTAAAGCCATCCAGCGTGGATAGTCACAAGTCAAGATCGCAACAGCAAACCAATCCAGCTTGGGTAGTCGTACACAAGATCAAAGAAGTAAAGCTATCCAGCGTGGATGGTCATAAGTTATGATAGCAATAGCCTGGGTAGTCGTAGGTAAGGTCAAAGAAGTAAAGCTACCTAGCGTGGATGGTCATAAGTCAAGGTCACATAGCTTTGGGCTTCATCCTTAGTAATATGGTAGCTAAGCTTTAATAGGGGGCATGACATAGATTGGTAGATTAGGCATTGTTATCTCCCAAAGTGATAGGGTCATCCTCCATTGAAACATCCTTTGAGGGATTTTTCGACGAGTATGGGGACTGTAGCACCGCCTCTCTCATAATAAAGGCGAGCATACTCGTGATACCCGTGTAGCTTCCATCGGGCGTTTTCAACATTGTGGTCTTTGTCCACTTTTCACCAATTAGCTCGCTAGTTCTAAATAAGAATTTCGGAGTTTATACATACCTCGCTTTTTTGTTGATTCGTAGAAAGCGAAACTCCTCGCCATCAGTACTCACCCCGTAAACTGTTGAGTTGCGCGAAAGGGACGATCGCCTCTCCTGATACACGCAGGCTATGAATATAAGTAGCAGTTAGTAAATAGCCTTTCAAACTTAGTTTATGTTTAATAAGAATCGTCGGCCGCGTTTGCGGCCTTATGAGTTCTTTTTAACTATCTTTTTAACTATCTTTTTAACTATCTTTTTAACTATCTTTTTAACTATCTTTAACTA